>JAOTRQ010102583.1:0-10121 GCA_028565875.1 Hoplisoma paleatum | reverse complement strand
AATGCCCACTTCCGCGCCGCTGTTTTGTGGTGAATACAATACTGTTCAGGTTGTTAATAAATGATAATTTTATGGTTTAAACTAAAAATTCGACATTTTTTTCCAATATAAGACATACCCCGAAAATAAGACATAGTGGGGCTTTTGTGGATAAAAAGAACGTAAGACACTGTCTTACTTTCGGGAAAACACGGTAGAGTACTAAAACAAGACTAAATAAGTCTAATGTTCCTAGCTCATCGTTTTAATACATTAAGCCAAGTCAAGTTTTTTAAATAAAATGTTTAAAGTTAAACTCTGACCAGTGATAGAACTGTGATTTCCACAATATTATATTACGAGGCAGCAGCCGACAGCTCATTACTTAAAACTTTGAACATTAAGTTCTGCATTTCGGTGGTTTAGCTTCGCTTTGCCAACTCAGCATCTAAAAGACCTCTGCCCTTAACTATCCGGCTAATCTACAGGTCATCCATTCAAAAGGAAGACATTTTCCCGTGAACTAAAGACGTGTAAATAAATAAGATCGACCTAAAATACATACCAGCTTACTGTGTCGGTGGAAAAATGATAAATCAAGCAAGTCCACTCACACACAGCACAATACAAGAGCAACTTATGTTGTAGACGCGGGCTAAATGACTTGGCGGTTGGTTCGTTAGTTAGTTGCAATATGTGCTTAACGTACTTATTTAACTATAACATTACTCGCCCGAACGTAATGCGTTAAAATAAATGTCTGTTTTTCATTATTAAACAGGACAACTTCTCGGTTGTGCTGTGCAACATAGACCGGTTCGCCATTTTAGCAAGCTTGCTAGCTAGTTAGCCAACTAGCTAACCAATGCGTAGTAAAAGAATAGGACTGCTAGCGGATCAGCAGTTATTTTTTTATAAAATCGTTCCTATAGCGGTCCCATGTTACACAGCTATTTTAGAACTTAAATGATATATCTGCTGCATTGGATGTCAGTTTTTTTCCCGGAAAATGTTGCAAATCACCAGTTTAGAGCATTATCTAACAAGCAAATTCTAGCAAGGGCCGTATCCCAAACCGCATCCTACATTACTAAATAGCACGTATATAAGTAACAGTATCAATGGTACTCTGGCTATTTTGCCGTAGTCTTAAATAAAGTAGCAAACAAATTGAGACGCACCCCAGACAAGCTTAGTATCTTAGCAACGCTTTTGCAGCTGGTTAGTCAAAAGGCTAAACGTACATTATTTAATTATTTATTATATGGCCATGTAAACAATGGCCTGATGTTTTCCGAAATGTAGTTTTACAACGTGCCTAGGGAAACTGCTTAATTTTACTCTTTTTGTCCTCCACTATACAGTGTTAACTCACATACATTGTTGTATTATTTTATTTTCCTCCACAAATTGAAACATTAAGCGATATTGCAGTATATTATATTTTACATTTATGAAACCAGAATAATAAAGAAACCTACCTGAGTATCAGTAAAGAAGCTCGATATGAAGTTAAAGCGTGAATGTGTTACTAGATTACTTATGCTTTTCCTCACTCGCTAGTGATGTGTCGCTATGAATGATTCGGCTCTTTTAAGGCAACGTTGCGAACTGACTCGGTACAGAGTTGTTTTTCCCATATGAATCACCACGTAGACTGCACAAATGGCTTCAAGCCTTGTCTCTAGTCACTGGGGAGTTTTGCATGTTTTTTGTATGTTAACTTGGGTTTCCTGGGAAGGTATTCCCTTTCACATCTCAAATACACACGGGGTGGACAGACTATTAAGCAATGGGTTGATGGGGTGATTTTCTGGGTTGTCTTGACACCCTGTTCTGACCTCATTCGACTCAGGGTTCTAGGTGCTAAGATATTCCGCGATGCTGCTTTTTCTTATGTGCTACAATTCCTTTTTAAACTGATAAACCTATAGTTAGCTGTTTATCTCATTGCCAATTTATTGCTGATTGGTCCTATGCAATTGTCACAAAATTGACATCACCATAGTGAGACAATTCAAATGACACAAAACTACTGCCATTTGTTTAATAAAATGCTGGAAAACTAATCATGACAACTACCATTTACAGGACAGGCCAACTGTCATTTTGTTATTACTATTACCGTTGTTTATAGCTAGTGTGAATATATATTTCTGATTACGTCTTCAGTCATACTTTGAACACATTTTTACTTGTGCAGTTAGAAGCAGGCAAAATCACAAATTGCTGATTTTGTATGCATTCTTCTTTGTACTACAGGATGCAAAGTATGACAAGGATGGAGCCGCTAGTGAACATGACAAATTGAACATTAACATCACATAGCATGGCCATTTCACACAAGATAGTCTTTGAAACGGTCAAAGACTCAGCTGAGATTCCTTCCACCCAATGAAGAGCAGTCAAGCCAACTGGAGCTACTTCATAGACACTAGATACACAAGTAACATCAAGCACATTTATGAACTATTTGGTCCCTTTTAATTTGCCATACTTGTATGTTTTTGGACCGTGGGAGGAAATCTGAGTACCAGGAGTACCCCCACACAGACACAGGGAGAACATACAAACCACAAAGAAAACCCCAGGGCTGAGCTTGGAATCAAACCTGGAACTAATTGCTGAGGTGACAGTGCTAACCACTAAGCCACTGTGTTGCCCCCAAACAATATTTGAACAGCAGAATAGATTAATATGTATTATTATATAGTATGTAAGTGCAACCTATTTATTCTAGTTTATTTAGTATGCAATAATACCTGTAGTTGTTGTTTATGACATTATACTGTAGTCTCTGCTTTTAGAGCTATTTTAATTGTTATTAAAAAGGAAGGCAGCATATTTTAGAAAAATATGTAATTATGTTTAATAATAAAATTAATGTAATTAATTAATTAATGTAAATATGTAATAATAATAAAATTTTAGACACTTATAAACAGTAATTATTAATGTATAACTATAACAACTACAAATTCAGGCGTGCTAATAAATTTAGAGCCATTGGTAGCCGAAAGAGTTGATTCTTTTTGTGGTGAATTGAACCAGTTTATATGACTCACTGTAAAGAGTCGAAATGCCTGCCTGCTACAATCAAGTGAGAGTGTGACGCGTCACTTCCGAAATTGGTGGACTTGGAATCTGCTGCTGAAGTATTTGCCCCCTACAATGAACGGACAAATTTTTCCGTTATTCATTACCTGCACGAATTTACACGTCTATTATGAAATTATTGTATGCTTTCTGAAAACATGCTTTGCCAACATCCTTTCTGATTCTTGGAATCAGATTTTTTTTTAGTTGTTTATAATTGCCCCATAACGTTGTTTATTGAACTCAGACAAACATATCTTTTTCTCATTATTAAGTCAGTTGCTATATCAATATTTTGACATAGTCATTGTTTTGTGATATTAAGTAATTGTATCTGAAAATAATGACTTAGTATCTGGAAATGATCACCTAGGATGTCAAAAATAATGACTAATCAGTACAGATACTAACGTATCAGTAATGAGATAGCAATTTACTAAATAATGAGAAAAAAATGTGCTGAATTTTTATTTTAGATGGCGAGAATGGGCATATTTCACTGCATAAGCATCACAAAATAAAAGTTCAAAGCATTTAAAAAAAATCAAGAATATCACTTGTTTGTAATTGCAAACAACTTGCATGGAAAAGTGCATGGAACACTAGTTTCTTTTCTAAGGTCAGATGGTAAATGTAGGTCAAATTGAAGGTGGATCGATGTCTGGATCTATCTCAAAGGCAAGGTTGCTCACCACTACAAATAGAATATTTTTTGTCATGTTTATTTTGGAACACTGAATTGTACTCGTTGACACATTTTTTTGTCAGGAACAGTGTAGCTTAGTGGGTAGAGCTTTGGGCTAAATAAACCCAAAGATTAAGGGTTCGAATCCAGGCTATGCTACACAGTCACTGTTGGGTCGTTGAATGAGAACCCCTTAGGTCTGACTGCTCCAGGGGCGAC
Organism: Hoplisoma paleatum; assembly: GCA_028565875.1. Taxonomy (NCBI): domain Eukaryota; kingdom Metazoa; phylum Chordata; class Actinopteri; order Siluriformes; family Callichthyidae; genus Hoplisoma; species Hoplisoma paleatum. The sequence continues at coordinate 6,142 of JAOTRQ010102583.1, read as the reverse complement.
AGAATGAAGCTTGAAACAAAAAATTCGAATGTTGACAAATGATATAGCCTTACTCCATATTGTGTTTTGTTTATACTCATTATAGTTTAGTATATTTACATAACCCCTAGCCCTAACACTAATACTTTCTATAACAAATAGTATATTCTCAGTGTAAAAAAAAGTCCTTAGGCTTACCACACACTTTACCCTGAGTTAAATGCATGCACTAATTGGCAAAGATGTTTTGACTGGACGCTTGGCCACATCCAGACAATAGTCAACGATACTGGGCCAGATCTGGAACCATCGATCTGGCTAGCCAACACTGACTGTGGCGACAGAAACGTGGGAGCTGGGCCAGATTGTTCTAGCTGGGGAGGAATCTAAAATAGCAGGAACGCAGATACAGGGAGAACATGCAAACTCTACACAGAAAGCCCTGGGTTCTCTTGCTATGAGGTGGCAGTACTAACCATTAGGCCACAGTGCCACCCAGAAATGGAACCTTGGGGCAACAATTCTATCAGTTGAAACACTATGCCACCACCTTTAAAATATGTATGTCAATATTGGAAGCACATCATGTGTAATGAGGGCATGAGTGTGGGCAGCTCAGGTTTTTTGTCTGTTTGATTTCCATCCTATTTTGTTGTTGCTGATGTCGGATACTGCAAGTCCTCAGCGATCTTGACCAGGACCATAAGCTGAATGAAAACCAAACAGTGCAAGCTGGCCATTGCGTTCCCTCACTGAGCCCTGTATTATATTCGGTCTTGCCCCTCACTGAGCCCTGTATTATATTCGGTCTTGCCCCTCACTGAGCCCTGTATTATATTCGGTCTTGCCGCCATGTGATCGGAAGTGTGGCGTCTGTAAAGATGGCGACTCCCTATGTAACAGATGAATCTGGTGAGTTCAATGATCTTATTAGATGTGAGTGATCGGCTCAGTGGAACGAGATGCTTTTGGGATGCAGGACATTCATACACAATAAAGATGTGTAGCGCGTGTGTGCTAACAGAGCTGCTGAATAGCGCTGATAAATGGCTGCAGTAGAGGAGCATGTGTATTGTTTCTCCAACCTTTGTGATGTTATATTACCGCTTAACAATATAAAAGCGCATATTCTGGCCCTCATAATGCACCACTTGATATTATATATATTTTTACACACGTGTTCTTTTATAAATCTAAATAAAGCTGAAGCTTAATCGTGGTAATGTGTCGCTATTCGGTTAAGCTAATAAGCTAACATGAAGCGAGCGAATACTCTTATACTGTTTTATTTATTTGCTATTATTATTTTAAATTTTTATATGCATTAATAATATGCATATAACCCAAGAAACACTAACTTTTTCCGCATGAAAGAATTATTTCTTTAGTTATTAGGTTTATACTAAAACGGCTCAATTCTCCGTTCAGGTCTTTTCATTTGAAATCTCTACAATTAAACGTTAATAATGTGTTTACTCGGGTGAACATTGTGTGTTTCACTGAGAGAGTTTTACAGATTAAGAATTCCCCTCCTACAGTCCAAAAACATGCAAGTAAGGTGAATAGTAATGGAGACACTAAAGTAGTCTGTTAGTGTTTGATATGAAACTTGTTTAATGAGTAACTGTTTTTAGTCTGAATGTAACCCTAATGTAAAACATGAACCCCAATAAACTACAGTTAATTCTTAACTACATAAAATTTAGCTCTAAAATGTGACAAGTATTTATTTAAACTAAAATATGAATTTACAATGAAATATATTGGCAGGTGAGATATCCTCAGAACAGGCCATGTCTCAGTGGACTTATGAATAATTGTAATTTACTGCTTTAAATAATATTATGCCTTTTAATGAATAATTTGCAGACATTTCCAAACTAACCAACAATTTCGTGTAACGTATGATTTATTATCCATGCAATGATTAAACCGATGGTGTTTCCAGGTTTTGATTTATAATTTTAAAAGGCTATGCACCAATAACAGTAAAACCTACACTTATTTAAAGTAATGACTTTTCAGTAGTTGTCCACTGACTGTGTATTAAAGGGTTAATAACTGATCACTGATTATAACTCTGTATAAAAAATAAAAATGGGAACATGAATATTTCAATACATTTTCTAGAACACTCTTAAACAACATGTTTTAACTTATATTATGAATACAGTCTTAGTAATCATTCAGCTGTTCATGCTGTGTAATTACAGGAAAATACATTGCTGCTACACAGCGACCAGATGGAACATGGAGGAAACCTCGGCGAGTAAAAGATGGATATGTACCACAGGAAGAGGTGCCCGTGTAAGTTTACATAAACAACTCATCTGGAGAGATTTGAACCAGCAACCTTATGTCAAAAATGTCTTAAATGGTGGGGTCAGCCGTGGCATGGTGGTTGAGAACTGGGCTTATGATTGGAAGGTTGCCAGTTTGAGAGGCAACATGTCATTACTGAAGTGCCATTGAGGAAGGCACCAGATCTCTGAATTATATCAATGGTTGAGAAATGAACTCAAATTTAGCTGCTCTTGAATGGTCCAACTCTTTGCCTGAAGATAGTAGTTCAGTAAAGTAGGTGAGCAAAGATGGTCGGGGATATAATGATGCACACATTGCATATTCCATTCATGATAGTGGGTTTGCAATAGTTTTTTTCTTTCCAGAATTAGTTTTTAAACAAAATATTTTAAAGCCAATATATTAAAAACTAAATTCTGTATGTGTGATCATCTTTCTATAAGTATCTGTATTTGTGATCACCTTTTCAATAAATATTAAATGATTTTTCTTTCTGATGCAGGTACAATTAAGCAAACTAACTTAGAATGAAACCTAATTTGGCAACCAGACATACAGCAACAGTGATGTCAGCCAGGCGAGGTGTATAGCATCAATATTTTGTTTACAGTCTTTAGTGAATTGTTACATACCTAATGAACTGAATCATTTTGGCTGCTCCTGTTATAGTTTGCCACAGCAGATTGTGTTCCACATTATTGAGTGGGCATAATATTTATGCTGCTTGCTTTTCCTGACACAACCCAGCTATTTATTTGGAACCTTTACTTCAATTCACTAGTTTATGCATCCTAGTGTCACCGTGTTTCGAAGCGAGGGGTTTAGGCTCGTGTGCTGAAAAGGCCCACTACGTCACCTGGATACGAATTACATGTCAAATAAATAAAACAAACTAAAAAAAAATATTTTTTTGTTCAATATTGTTCAAAACAGTAGCTTAATGGATAATACTGTCACCTCACCTCATGGGTTTCAATCCCCAGATATGCCGATCCATGTTTCTTTTTTTTTCTGTGTGGAATTATATTGTTTTTCTTTCATATGTGTGGGTTAACTCTGGGAGCTCTGGAGTATCAGGTTCACTGGAGATACTAAATTGTCATGTAGCAACTAGAATGCCTAAAGCAATGCATTACAGCGCCAGTTCCAAGCCCAAATAAAAAGGGCCCGTTTTAGGAAGGGCATTTGAATTGGTCATGTAGACCACATTCACTTTAGACTGCATTTAGCAGTGTTTCTAACTGCTCCCTGGGTGCTGTGGCTTCCCCTCCCAACACCAGGTACATGTGCTCACTTCTGCTTCCAAGTGTGTGTTCACTGGTGTGTAGAAAAGTGCTTCACTGTACAGACTGGGTTAAATGCGGAAGATTTATTCTTATGTTTGGAGAAGAACAGTGGTGAAATAAGTATTTTAAAACTCTAAACACATTGCTTTCGTCTTTCAGTCTATTTATTGTTTCCTTTTTTGTCTTTTTTAGCTATGAGAATAAATACGTGAAGTTTTTCAAGAGCAAGCCGGATCTGCCTCCCGGTATGAATCCAGAGTATGCCACATCAACCAGGCAGCAGCCAGCAGCAACAATACCGGGGAAAGAAAGCGAGGTGGCTGGCCTGTCCAAATCGGCCAAACGCAACATGAAACGCAAAGAAAAACGCAAGCAGAATAAGTGTCAGCAGGAGCCTGAAGGAGAGATGGAGGAAGTAACAAAAGAATTGGAAAAGGTTTCAGTGGCAGCTGAGGAGCATCTTGTCTCTGCAGACTTGAACGCAGCGACGACAGAAAAAGCGAAGAAGATCAAGAACCTGCGAAAGAAGTTGCGCCAGGCGGAAGAGCTGCAGCAAAAAGTGGACTTGGGAGAGCTGCAGAACCCCTCTAATGATCAGCTGGACAAATTGAGCCGGGCCCAGGCTCTACGGGAGGAGTTGAGGCAGCTTGAGGATTCATAAAGTAATACACTACAAAGGAATTAAGGTTTTGGTGAATCTGGCACTAGATTCTGTATTGTTGGATTTAGCATAGACATCCATTTATTCTAATTGGTGTAATTCTGGTTCTGTGAAGCCATCACGTACTCATGTTTATTTTCTTCATTTGTGATACAATAATAAAAAAAGATATTTTTAATACAATCATGCTGTTATTAGTACTAGCGATTCGAAGTCATTTCGTAGTTTGAGTACTCAAAAAAGAGTGAACTGCTTTGATTGTTTACAGTGTGTGCAATATTGTTTTGTTGTACCTATGGAACATAATTATATTTTTTTTCTGCCAGATTTCTGCCAGCGCTCTAAAATCAATCTGGTTACATTAGCTAAATGGTCCATCCACTGAGCATTGAATTGGCGGTCTGGGAATTATTGGTGCATTTCTTCTCTGCCTTTTGAACACACAGTATTTGGTTCAGTAATCGGCATGGTGGCATTGTCATGTAACAGAAATAAGGTTTTGGATTTAAACCCCCCTTCCCAGAAGAAGACTAATCAGGATGTGGCTTATTTATGCACAAGACAATATGATCCACATATAAACTTTCATATAGGTGTCACAGGGAGTTCAGATTTCTCACTTCTCAGTTGGCGAGTTGGTCAGCTACAAGTAGAGAGGAAGCATAATGCAAAAAGGGTGGGGGCAATCTTAATAGTTAGTGATTTTATTAAAAGTAAAAAAATGTACTAACTTTTTTTTATTCATGTGCAAATATACTTTGTGCACTCCATCAACGTGGACTTTTGTAGTTTAGGTTTTTTAAACAAACCTGTCTCCTTCCATTAATGGACATTTCAGTCTGTGATCTTTAGTTATACAATATGACACTACTTTACAAATCAGACTGAAATGTCAAGCTACTATGGAGACACTGTACAAAGACTTGTTGTCTCTTCAACATGTGATCTTCATAACATTCATAATGTATAGAAGAGTGTTTGTCAAAATTTCACCTGTAAAATCAGCATGGATCAGCAGCTGAACTGAATGATATTTGTCAGCCACATCATTTATGTGTGAGTGTGTGTATGTTTAGTACTTGTACATTTAGATTTAAATAAAAATACATCCACTTTTGATATAAAGATTTACATGGCTTCAAGTTGTGACTTGATTATATTTACAGTTTCTATGTCATTTTCCTGAGGTTTTTTAGTTACCTTTCACCTTTTAAAACACACAAACATGGGTACCATTGAATCTGTGCCACCCTGCAATTGATTGTGCCCTTCCATTGATTGTGAGTTCCATTTTCACTCAGATTAGCCAGCCATCCAAGTTTGTTTTAAGAACCACCACATAACACTTTGATCCAGAAAAAAAGATTGTGGTGGGTCCAATGCCATCTTAAATATTGATTGTATACTGTATTACTCAGTTGTTATTATTGAGTAATTAGCATTAACTTTCGGCAAAAGTTTTAGGCTTTTTTCACAAAGTTACAAGGAGCCGAAGTTCTCGGTAAACTATACAGGAAGAATTCATAACTTTGTGTGGCTACCTCCTGTCATACTAAGAACACAATTAGAATGCAATAACAAACTGCAGATAAGAAACCATATTCAACCATTTAAAATCTATGAACATTTAAGGTGGCTTAATTTCAGAGCACATTGAGCACAGGGCATATTTAATATACACATTGTATGTATATATATATATATATATATATATATGTATATGGCGGCACGGTGGCTGAGTGGTTAGCACAGCGAGAAGTCCCGGGTTTGATCCCCGGGTCGGGCTGGGGACTTTCTGTGCAGAAGTTTGCATGTTCTCCCCGTGTCAGCGTGGATTTCCTCCGGGCACTCCGGTTTCCTCCCACAGTCCAAAAACATGCACTAGGTTGATCGGAAATGTGAAAATTGTCCC
>JAOTRQ010102572.1:0-10122 GCA_028565875.1 Hoplisoma paleatum | reverse complement strand
AATGGAATTTGGCCGACTAGTAATTTTTTCGGTCGACCAACGAATAATCGATTATTTGCGGACAGCCCTAATAATTAGCATTATTAAAATAGTTATCATTATTAATGTAATAACTATTAATGAGTACTTTAATTAGCAATAATGGTGACAGTAGTATTATCATTAATAATATAATTATTTTTACGATTGATACAAAGAAAAGCATTAAAGTCATGATTAGAAATGTATAATAACTACCCCCCACCCTTCCACCTCAACACAAATGATACAAAACAAAACAACAAAATAAACAGTGGCAATCTGGTCCCACTGTGGTTAACCAAATGTAAACATGTACTATAATTTAACACCATGTGTTTATCTATCTTTCTATATATCATTGCAAATTTAGACACAAACTTGAATGTGTGTGTGTGTGTGTGTGTGTGTGAACTCACTGAATTTATCTGAATGACACAAAATTAATCACTTAACAAGATCAATCATGTCTTCGTGTTAAACAAGTTTCGCCATCAGCACACGAGTTGTTCGGTTACATTTTAAGATCTGGGGGGGAAAAACAAGGCAAGACGAGGCAAGTCGAGCTTCACAAGATCCGAGTCGCTGTGATCTGTGATACTGGACCTACTGCCGAGAGAAAGATTTCTCCACCGTACATTTATACAACACTGCTGAGAACCTACAACCATCTGATGGAGGTCATGAGGACAAACTAAGAACCTCATGCGTAGTAAATAAAGATTCACAACAGCTCAACGGTTCGTACTGCTGTAGCGCTCGCTTCAGCTATCTTCCCTTTCTACATAGAGATAGTTTGGTATTACAGTACCTTCTGATTTTACTCAGGCACTTATTATAAATGAGATAGAGCGACAGAAAACTAAAAACAAAGACAGAAGAAGCACATGCTAAAGTCGAGTACTGCAATACATACTGTTAGAAGCCAAAGCATGAATTACAAATTACAATGAGAGAGCAATGATAGAAAAAGAGAAAGAGAGGGGGAAGCACACGCTACAGCTGTGTATTGCAATACTGTAATTAATTCAAACTTGAATATAAGAGAGGAAGCACACGCTACAGCAGCATTTGCAATACCTTCTGTCAATTTACAGGGCGAGACACAGACACCACTGGAAATAAAAAACAACTGAAATGGATCGTGCTAACAGAACTGCTCTCACCTGAGTGCAGAACTGTTGTAGGTTAGTATAATAATGTTTTAGAGTTTCAGAGTTTTTGATTCTTTAGATTGTAAGTCGTGTTCAGGGTCTCCCGGGTCTCGCGCTCCAAGATACAGGAGCAGATGAACTGGACTGTCCGGTGGAAAACACCAAAAATAAATGTAACCTTAAGATCCGAAACGTTGTTGTTTATTCACTAAACAAAAGTTTTGTCTACTTTTGTTACGTTTCCATGATGACACGTTCAAACTATTATACCTCGGTCGAGCAGGAAAAGGTTTATATGATATTTGGATCTTTATTCAAACATTGAGTTTCATCCAAGTGTTTAAATGCACATTTGGTAGATGGAAAACGAGTTACACATTGTTCATGTTTTATTTTCAAGTGTCTCTATATCACGTCACTGTTGTAACAATGTGAATTCCTCCACTGTGGAACTAATAAATGATTATCTTTTCTTATCTCATCAACGCGGCTGAATTAGGAAGTGATATGTTCTGGGTCGTGGGTGTGAAGCCCTGAAGTGAGGAAAGATTGAGTAACTCTGCCATAGCCTGGTACTGTCAGGTACATCCTGCTGGAGAACATGTGCACACTGTGGTGTAACAACAAATGTGGAAGTGATGAAACTACGGTTATAAACACGGCGTATTTATTATATCAGTATATTCATCAGTTCACATGTTAATATCACTCATGGACAATTTTCTGTGAGAGTCTGTTAAAGGAAATTAAGGCGCCCGTAATAAACCCATAAAGACATGTGAGGCCGATGTGCTAACAGTGGACTACCAACAGAAAGATGACTGTTTCAAGCCCTACTACTTTCAGATTATCACTGTTGGGCCCTTGAGCAACCACAAGACACCTCAGTCAATCTAATGTACACTTCTAATGTACTGAAATACTTGGAAGAGTGTTATCCTAGTAGTTAAGGTACTAAAGCAGACATTCTAAAGTAGCTGGTTCATGTACCACCACCAGATCACCAATCTTCAACCACTCAAAAATGAGTTTTTAGTTGCTCGAGATAAAAGCATCTGCTAAATGTCAAAATGTCAGTGTTGTCAGAAAGAATCATTAAGATTCAGGTGGGGAACAATTCAAATCAGTGATTAATTTAAGCTTAACTGATATTTCCTTTAAACAGCAGAGGGTGCTGGTGCTATATTTTTGGCATACTTTTACCTACCTCGAAATAATTCATAGTTCATAAATCACAAAAAGTTATTTTCTTGATATTCTAAAAAGAAGCAGTAAAATGAAACTTTGTTTTCATGGCTGTATCATTACATCTCTAGTAGATGCTATCCAAATGTCAGCCAAAAAATAAATAGAAAAACAGAAACTAATTTAATGAACTGCACGAGTATGGGTTGAACAAAGTGAATGTAAATAGTAAATTTATCAACTTTATTTAAACCCAGAGTCTCTCGGCACTGAAGGCAAGCACAGCAAGCTGGTATACCAGAGGTCCACAGCATTCGACCAAACACCAGTGAGACAAAACATGAGAACTACCCTCCTGGACCCCGGACTCCACAAGGCATTTAAAATTTTAGAAAAAAACATTTTTTCACTATGGCAATTATACACATAGAAATTACTTCCTCCTCATTTAACCCAATCCGTGCAGTGAAACACATTTACACACACTAGTGAACACACTCGAGGTAGCACTTGTGAGAGCACATGTTCAGCAGGAAGGGAAGCCCTAGACATGATGCCCAGGGAGCAGTCAGGGGGTTTCAGCATCTCGTTCAAGGGCACTTCAGTCATGACCTGTTGATCTCAATCAATGAATCGATTCGGCAACCTTCCGATCCCAAGTTCTCTAACCACAAGGACACGGCTGCCACCAAACAGTGCTGTGGCACCTTGGGTAATTGGTCAACATAAGGTCACTGGTTCAAATCCCACCACAGTAGCCAGGAAAATATGTCAATCAATCAGACCTCTTTAGTTAGGAATCGAACCAAGTCAATGGTGAAAGGCCGTATTGACATTAGGAGGTAAGTTGATTTAGGCTTTAAGTAGTATAATATACATTTAAAGTAATTGTGTGTGTGTGTGTGCGCGTGCGCGCGCGCGCGCTGACGAGGCGAGTCACCGCTGTCAGGCCGCTTAAGACGGCACTCGCATCGCATTCGGTCTCAACTAGAGACCGGTGAGAAAAACGCGGCCTATCTGGGTGGGGAACAATCGCCTGAATATCACGCTAATCTAACCCAATTTTAAACCACGAACAGCTTCCAGCGGCATAAACCCCGATAATAAGCCTTGTATGTCTTGACAATTAATTAAATTATATATAATATGTAAATATATACACACAAATTCATCTGATTAAAATGCCAAGATGCACTTACCTAAGCGAAGCTATGACAGCTAAGCCGACAGTAACGGTTAATTCGGTTTAAAACACCACCAAGCTTCATAACACACGTTAATTCATTTAGCAGCGAAGTAATACAATTATTTTACAGTGTTAAATAATTACTGCGAATACAACTTAGATAAAAAAGCGGATATGTGGCTGTGTAGCATAGCATAAAAAAACTGAGCTAGCTGGGTAGCTACAGTGCTAGGAGTCATTCTCAAAGAGTCGATTCATTGAATTGAAGCATTGGAACATGAGTCGATTCCGTAGTTAGTTAAGTACAACAGTTTAGTCTTACAGTCTTATTTTAACCTAATAGTTAAAGGAAATAAAAACATTCACAGGTTAATATGTCCTACTAGTAGGTGAGCTGTTTCATTTAGTGAATAAAATACAATTTTATTTAGGGTAGTGGTGGTAGTGGGCACTGGGTGAATACACTAAAGAGTGTTGCAGAACACAGAGATGGAAGGAAACCGGAGTACCTGGAGGAAAAACAAGCAGACATGGGGAGCACTGTACTTCTTCCAGTGAGGCGACCGTGCAAGTCTACTGCCCCGTGCATTACAGTGCATATTAATAATGTTTATAATAATGTTCATAACTACAAATAATGCCCTCTACTGTGCAAAAAAGGTTAAAAATGACAGAACACACTATTTTTCTCTGTGTGGGTGTGTGTGTACATTATGAGGCTGTAGCATGTGCTTCCTCCAGAATGATACGACGACAGAAATGACCACTACTACGTTATATAAAGTGCATTTATGCGTGGGTGCAGTATGTATATATACATGTACACAAACATTAGGGGTCAGTAGTGAGCACACTGTAAACCTGTTGAGCAGCCCTAGCAACAGCCCACCTGATTCGAACCAGCAATCTTCCCATCACAAGCCCAGTGTTCTCGACTGCCCCTAAATAGTGTCCGACTTCCTTCCCAAATCTCTGGGAGGTGAATTATCTACTGTAAACTGTTTAAGTGTTTAATTTGCTGGTAACTTCATTTTGACGAATCATTCATAAGAAAATTGGTGTTTTGGTATCGATTCATCAAACCGACTCTTATCTGAATCAGAGTCGAATTCATGACTTTTTCGAATCGAAAGCTTTAAAGCTTGTTATAATTGGTATATATTTTTAAATATTTCCCCGAACACTTTAATATAAGTCAGAATTACATTTAATTTCAGTCGAACCTAAAGTGTCTGTTTTATAATGTTTACGATTTAAGATCGAACAATCTCACAATTAATCATCGTTTAAAGTCGTGATGTTTAAATGTTAAATATGTTCGCTTCATAAGTAAAAAAATCATCATCATCATCAAAACAGATGAAGGACTTTTTTCTAGCTGCTAGGCTGAAATCTGTCCGGTTGGCTTATGCTAAGCTAACGTAAAGCAGCCGTGTAAGTCAGTATGTATTAATCCCGATACTAACCTGTCAGTCCGTTAACGTTCACTACTCAGACCCGGTTAGTCGTCCCGGATTGTAAAAACACCGGATAAGTGGTCAGATAGAATGGCTTTAATCCGTTTGATCTTTGGGTGGTGGAGCTTTTCCAGCTAGCCTTCAGCTATTAAGCTTCCCGATGACGAGTAACGTCGGAATATTCCGTCTCTTCTCCCCCGATTCGACTCGTTTCTCTATTATAACGTCTTTCTTCACCCAGCGACGTTAGTCAGGGTGTCATTTTATGTTATAACACCGCCACTAATACAAAGAAACGGGAGACTGTCCCATCATTTTCCGTTCACCGCAGGATTCAGTTTCCACGAGTGACTGGCCACGCCCCTCTTCGATCCTATTGGTCGGGAATGTCGAGCGGATCGTCTCGACCAATCAGCGCGCAGCGGATCGCATATTTAATTAGGTTCCGAACCCACAACCTCGGAGTTCTGTCACGATTCATTCAGACAAAAACACACCCGCCACATCTACACTTACTTTATATAACTGTCTTTAAAGTCATTAAATCTAAGCGTTTATCTAAAGAGACGTTTAATAGGTATTATGTCTAAGCCAAGGGGTGAGCAAACTATGGACCGTGGGCCACATCCAGAGGCGATTCTAGAGTCTCTTGGGGCCTTGAGCAAAGATTTCCAGGTGGAATGGTGGCTCAGTGGTTAGAACTGGCACTTGAATGCAAGAAGTCAAAGATTCGATTCAATTGTAGGGTAACCCGGGTCTTTCCGTGTGGAGTGGTCCACTGGGTTCTCCTCCCACAGTCTATGACATGCAGTCAAGTTCATTTGAGATCTTGAAAGACTGGCAACCTGTTCAATTGGTTAGTGTTTTCGCCAAGTGTGTGTTTCACCGTGACCTCAAATAGGATTAAGCACAGGTAAAGCTAGATGTTGCATGGATGGATGGACGGTTTGCACTGTCACCTCACAGCAAGAAGTCCTGGGTTCGAATCTTGAGTGATCTGGAGGTTTCTGTGTGGACTTTGCATGTTCTGTCTGTTTGGTGATTTCTTTTTGGCAGTTGTAGCCTAGTGCTTAGTAAAGTACCTGACTATTTATCTGAAGATCACTGGTTCAATGCCCACCAGTTCCAAGCTGCCACTGTAGGGGTCCTGAGCAAGGTCCTCAGCCCTTGATGGCTTAAACATTATTCCATCACAGTACTGTAAGTCGTTTTGATTAAAATTGTCTGTTAAATGTGAAAGGTTTAGGTAGAATGTTAAGGATCAAACTTAGGCCATAGTACCCAAATGGCTGTATTTGATCTGGTTCCTGCACACACACGCACGCACACACACACACACACACACACACATACACACACACATGCTCATGCACACGCAACAGACACTCGCACACACAATCACACCGAAATTCGTATCTGCCAGTCCACAATTTGCATGACACATTCAGTGGTGGTACCAAAACCCTGAACACAAAATCCAATAGACAGTGTGTGTGTGTGTGTGTGTGTGTATGTGTGTGTATGTATGTATGTGTGTGTGTGTGTGTGTGTGCTTGCGCTGCCTGTGTGTGGATTTATTAAGCAGTGGATTAGAGAGATGTCCAGAGCTTTAGTTATAAGCCAGACCACAGATGAACACCTCCTCTCCAGTATCTCTACAAAGCTGCCCAACAGCTGTCGCACCCACACATTTACTCTTGTACATACAGATAGAAGTTTTTTCTTTAAAAAAAAAAGCGTATTTATAGACTCGAGTGCGTCTGGAAAACACAAACGCAAACACCCGTTAAAATTGTATTTTATTTTTTTCACGTTTCTTTATTCTTTTTGGCTCAGTTTGTTATTTTATAACATTCCTGAGCGAGAGGACCCTTACTCAAAGGTCCAACATCGTTGTAGTGGAATGTTTAAGGAACATTTTAAAATGATTTCCTCTAAATGTTAAAACTCGGTTGTATAAACTCTCGACTCACAACTGCACAGTTGGTATACACGTATAAAATACTTTTTATAAATAATATAATAATAATCATTAACGTTTGTTGCAAGTCGAGTTTAAGCCGAGTCTCTTCACCCTGTACTGTCGAGTACTGAAGTGTAAACGGTGTGGGAGCAGATAAACATGAGATTGAAATAAATATTCAATTCTTTCAGATAGAAATAATTTTGAAAATATTCAAAGTTTTTATTCACGTAGAATCAGGTCTTTTGTGTTGAGTGAAGAAGATACGTCACTCCTGCTTTCTGTTGGAGTTGAACCAAGCCTCCAGTTGTAATCGCAGAGTACAATGTAACCGGTATTCGAACCCTGGCTCACCACGACTGTATGGCTTTGTATGGCTTTAATTCACCTCGTGATGGGAGTGTCCATCCTGTTCATACAAAGAATCCAGTTTCAGGTCTTTTTATGTATGAAATCTTCAGATATCGGCTGGAACTTTTAGTCCTGTATATAGAGACAATCGTACCAGAAGTATTGGGACAGTGAGGCCGATCCTTTTATCTCAGCTGTAGACTGAAATCATTTGGGTTTTACATTACAAGACGAATATTAGAAAACAGATCTATGTTTCATCACCCCCCCCCCCCCCCAGGTATTTACATCTGGATCGGATACACAGTTCAGAAGCACCTTTCATCTGAAACCCGACATTTTTCTGGTGAACTAAAGTATTGGAACATGCGACTGTCAGGTGTGTTTTGTAGTCCAGCTGTCACCTTACGTTTAGTTTACAGACGATTAATAGTGCTGAATGTTTACACACTCACTTTCAGATTTGTGTTTTGCCTGTGTTGACATTCCCTGTGGGCATTTATAGTTAGAGTTGTAATCATCATGAAAACCAGAGAGCTGCTTATGGGTAATAAAGAAACAAACAAGCAACTGAAAATGAAAAGGTCAATCACAGTCATCACACAAATATATCAGTAATGAAACATACTGAAATTTTCTTTGTGTGTTTATCTCTGTATCCTGCAACAGACATGACTGCATGTCTTTGGACTGTGGGACACAGGAAGAACATGCAAACTTCCCGGGACTTCTTATTGTGAGGTGACAATGCTAAACACTAAGCCATCATGGGTCACTGGCTAGAAATCAGAAGGCTGCTGGCTCCACAACCACCGAGTTGCCACTGTTGGGCCCCTGAACGCTCAAAATGGTGTTTACTTGTAATTGCAAGTCGTTTTGGTTAAAGGAGTCTGATAAATTTTCAAAACGGAAATAGTTGAGTTACATTATATAAACTGCTAACTGTAGTACTCTAGTTTAACCACGAGATGGTGGTGTTGTCTTCTCTATAACCTGAACAACATCGCTAGTGTGGCCCTTTACATTGAACTGTACGTATATTTATTAGAAATGTTCTGCTTTTATATATATATGCTTAAATGTATTTAATTTATTACGACATTATTATTAATGTTTTATTAAATTGGTTGTTTATTTATTTTTCAAGCAGATTTGTGTTTTAGGTAGCAATACAGAATGGCCTTTATAACGATTTTTGTTACTATTATTATTCCAATAAAAACATGTCATGACTTTTGGCTGCTGTTGGGATCTGTCGTCATATCCGCATCTTTTTTCTTTTTTTTTTTTACACCGGATGCCCTTCCTGACATATACTAACGTATTTATCCAAGCTTGAGTTCAGTATTACAATGCACTGTACCTACAGGAAACCCACACAGACACACAGAGAACATGCAAATTTCATACAGAAAAGACCCGGATGGCTCCACCTGGGCTGGGGATCGAACCCAGGACCTTTTTTTAAATGTGATGAGACAGTGCTACCCACTCAAGACACCGTAAAATATTAGAAAATATTACCTTCAAAACTATAAAATATGAGCGTAAACATTATTTTATACCACAAGGGGGCAGAAGAGGTCCAGAATATTATCAATAACTTACACTTACTAAACACATGTTCATCAGACCTTTTAAATTCATTACATGATGTTTATCCAGATGTTTTACAGATGAGTGACATATTAGACCTGCTACAGATGTAGAAATGATTATTATATCAATATTACGTTTTTATGTTGTTAACTCGATGTCATTTTGTTTTCATGTTCTTTCATTCATAACTATGTTTGCAACGAGTCTTTCTGAGGTTCTCAGGTGTGTTTAAAGGCTTTTATTTATTTAATTATTCATTCCTAATGTGTCACCGGAAAAAATAAACTGGACTGTTTTTGTCCACAAAGGCCTCACCTTAGATCAGGCGATCTGTCCTTATTGATCATAAATGCATTAAAAAATGTAGATAATTATTCTTTTCTAGAAAAACCCTGCATGACTGCATGATTAATCGTATTGTGTCATGATGTGATGAGAATCATATTGGCAGGAGAACAGAAGCCAGAGTTTTACTCAGGTCCAGATTTAGAATCGAGGTGGAACGAGTCCCAACAGTGAACATGTCGAGGCCTAAATCTCGAACCCGTGGGTGAATCTGGCAGATGATGATGTGCACCATGTGGCGAGTGATCCGGCCTCATCAGAGCATCACAAGCATCCAAACAAACCCACAAACAGACTGTCACAGGAATTATAGAAACCAGCCACTGATACACTGCAAATGTTTACAGCAAAAATAAAGATAAACCATTATTTACACAAGCAACAGAATTATTCTACTGTACGAGAATGTCTTAAAAAACAATGAATACTAATAATTATAAGAAACAATAACAACAACAATAAATAATACTAATCATGGTAATAACAATAAGAATAGCAACATGAAATATATAATACATACATACAATATAATTCATACATGCAATGTGCATCACAAACAACTTTGACTCTTGATTGTATATAGTTTTTATGTTATATATTTATTATATATATGTTCTCCTGAGAGCCAGACTTTTCCCTGATGTGTGTTTTTTATTTCGTCTAGCTATTTGGGATTAGTAAAACCTAACAAGCATAAAAATTAAAGTTTGTCTTTGTACATGAAGCCGTTGAAAAAAAAAACATGTCCTCGTATGGAGACAGCAGGTCTAAAATAAAGAAACAATCAGCTAACAAAGAACAAAAGTGTTTGATTGAAACTGTAAACATTAGAATACATAAACAAAAGTGATCATGTTATTGTAC
>JAOTRQ010102561.1:0-10123 GCA_028565875.1 Hoplisoma paleatum | reverse complement strand
CACACACACACACACACACACACACACACACACACACACACACACAGAGAGAGAGAGAGAGAGAGAGAGAGAGAGAACTATTGTAACTATTGTGTCGTATGTGAATGTGGATGCAGCTAATGACCCTTAATAACACAACACGATAAGAATACTTATATGTTTGTGTTTTCCTCAGAAAGCCATCATGGCATATTGAGTTTTCCTGCAAAAGTTTGTTGCCACCTAAATGCTGTTACCGTCACCTAAACTTTTTTATTTATGTGTTTAAATAAATATTTCGTTTCCAGTTGTCACTCTAATGATTAAGGGCTGCAGTGAATAACTCCAATTCTATCCAGCGTTAGCGCTGTCGCTCGCTAGAGGCGATTAGCTTCATCTGAGTTAACAGATCACATCCGTCTCACACGCAGTCTGTTTTCCATACTGACAGCTAGACAAATGCAAAGGTAATAATTTTGTTAATGCTACATTAGAGGGCATTCGTCTGAGACTGTTTATCGCTTAAACACAGGAGCCATGGTAATGTAATGTTTTATTCAGACCTGTGGTATAGCTTTGGCAAGCCAAGCTAATGTCTTTAATTTTCTCCAGCTGCCTTAATACTCACAAAGTGGAGATCAACACCAATTATTAGATCAAGTGCTTTGAGGCAACGCTAATACTTTCTGAATTGTGACAAAAATAGCCAAAGGAAAAATGCTGATTATTATACTTAATAGTGTTTAAGTATACAGGACTGTGTGCCCAGATGGAGCAGTGATATTTTCTACAAGCAAACCAGTGCTGGGATTTTGAACTCTTTTATTATGGTTGGCTGCACCCCTAGCAGCCACAGTTGGCAATGTCAGTGGGGTAAAACCACACTAAAAGAAGATCGGGGCTATGTCAGTCAGGGAGGTGTCTGTACAGGCATGGAGAAATGCGAGAGTCTCTGCACACTTCGAAGCACTCATAAAATGCATTTGGCTACTGCAGACATGATGGAGGAAAGGTGCTAGTCACAGCTCTGCTCAGTCAGAGTGGAGGTCAACATCAGTCAAGAGAAGCGTAATTGGATCCAACTACATTGGGAGAAAAATTGGGAAGAAAACACAAAAAAAGAAGAAACTTCAGTCGCCGTTGGCATCACCTGCGGCAGAAGACAAATTGGCTTCACTGTACTGGGAAAGATACAAAACAGAGAAAATGCATGAATAAAATAGAAAAAAGGTATATTTAATTACATATGTGCAAATATAAATTTTACAACATACATATCTCCTACTTAGCAACAAATAAAAGTATTGCAACTTTTATTGCTAGTAATAAATATTGCAACTTTTTAGGGTTTCAGTACCATTATGACTAAAATTATATTTTGTAAGGACACGACTCGTGATTTTGATGAGTTTCATGTCATTATTGGGTGGAATTAGAACCATGGATGGGAGTCAGACATTCTCGTCCAACAGCTGACCACAGCTCATGTAGTGGACACTGTTATAGCTGAGAATTCTTACTTATATCTGTTGCTTGATTGTAATTTGATGTACAGAGTACGTATGGTCAGATGCCTTCATACGTCATACTTATGGCAGCATATAAACTGTATGTACTACATTAGAAATCATATTAGAATGCATTCTATTTCTTTTCTTCCAAGTTTTAGCCATTAACGATTACCCAGATGAATCAATTCTAATTGTTGTAGACCATGTATGGCTGTATAAAGCACATGTTCCTTTATAGACATGTGTAGTAGCCAATGGATTGATGTACATAAGGAGAGTCCAGGCACTGAGGCTTAATGCTTGGTTATAATTTCATGGGGGAAACATTTATACTCGAAGCGTCATAGCCGTGTCTATGTTTTGACTGGGAGAGTCACCACAGCTCTTCTAGAATGGATGAAACAGATTTGTTTCCATATCTGTATAGAGTCTTGGTTGCTCGATAGGCAAACTGAGACATAAAGCTGCAGATCTCAGCAATGTTGGGGTAGTGTGTTAAAAACTGTGCTACCCGAGCACAATACTATTCAGTCACAAGATTATTTTGGAAAAATTCTGGAAACCGTTCTATTTTACAAATTAAGGTACTGGACTGAAATCCTAAGGTTGCTGTTTTAAGCGCCACTTTTCAAGACTCTTAATCCTCATTCATTAAAATATTGTGTTCAATAATAAATGTAAGTCATTTAGAATAAAAGAGTGCTAAATGGCGAACATGTAAAGATTTGTATGAGGTAGACCTGTGATATGATGGAAATCATCCAGTCCAGCATACATCATAAAACCGACTGTAGGCTTTATATTCTAACACTGTTAAATGAGTTTCTAATCCTCCAGAGTGTAATATCATTGTGTTGTGTTTGTTGTAATCTTATGTATGGTAGAGTGAATATTTTATTTATTTATTTCTATATATTTTTTCTTACATTTGCCAGCTTTAAAAGCTGGGATCAGATCACAGGTCCGGGCACCATACATCAAATGGTTTATTGCTTTGCTCAAGAGCCTTCAAACTCTCAACCATAAGAGTGATAGCCTACAGCCCTAAACACTGAGCTGAATGTTTTATAGACATGGATCCATATTCCTTTTCATATTTGTTCCATTTTTACTCTTGCACACTTCTGCTTTTGGCCAGTGCTGCAATTTACACTTGCAGTAGATGCTGGTCAATTAATTTTAAGCTATTTATTTTACATTTATACTACTGCAGGTGTAAATCTGTACACTGTTTGGCTATCACATCAATAATTAATACATGTAATAGTTCATGATTAGCTGTCAGGATATGCAAATTCAGCATAGTGCTTTGTTAGAAACAATGTGTTTATTTTTTAGCTGCTTTTGGATCAATACAGTAAAAAGAATATTAATATAATAATTAATATAAGAATACAATATATATTGCATGTCAACATTTATATTGCATTTTTAACTTTCTACTAGACATTCTACTTTACTGTTCTATTTTATTCTACATGCAGTCGAAGTAATTGGAGATACTGAAATTTTCCTCAGTGTGTGTGTTTGTCTCTGTATCCTGCAACAGTCTGGTGATCTGTTAAGGTTTTTAGTGTATTCGCCCAGTGTGTGACCCACTGTGACCCTAAAAATAAGATTAAGCACTGGTTACACAAGATAATAGATATATTATCTATTAGCATACCCCAAGTCTTTGGGTTACAAGACTAGTAATGCTAACCAGAATGCTGGGTCAAGCTCGAATACTAGTAGGCTTCATCTGTTGGGCCCTTGAGCAAGACTCTTAACTCACATTGCTTAGCCTGTATACTGCAACTCTGTTTTTAATTGGTTTTTGATTAAGGTGTCTGCTAAATGCTGAAAATGTACCATTGGGAGTTCCATTGTGAATAACATTGTATTTATTGTTTATAATCTTACCAGATAATTAAAACTATATTTGATTATATTTAATTTACTCGTTTCAAAAATGCAAAGGTAAAACAAAAACCCAACACAATAAATTGCTGATAATATTGTCACTAATATTCAGAGTAGGTTGTCACAGATCCTGCTAGATTGTTGCAGGTATTTGGAGTCATGCTGACTGCAGTGCATCCCACAGACACTGGAGGATGTAAGCTAAATGATCTATAGAACAAATACAACGATCAAAGTGGTTCTAGAGATTTTCAGTTAGTTTTAATTTGGAAATAGTACTTGGATGTCTTGGTCAAGTTTTTCTAACTAATGTTGGACAATTGTAATTATGTGATAAGTCAAATTGACAATGATACACACCATCACAGAATCATGTAGAACTTTATATTGTGAACTAATGTGTGTGGTATACAATGCAATTTATA
The DNA here is from genome assembly GCA_028565875.1 of Hoplisoma paleatum. Classification (NCBI taxonomy): domain Eukaryota; kingdom Metazoa; phylum Chordata; class Actinopteri; order Siluriformes; family Callichthyidae; genus Hoplisoma; species Hoplisoma paleatum. The sequence goes on along the minus strand of JAOTRQ010102561.1, from coordinate 6,306 downwards.
CCACAATCTTTAGATCATTGTTTACTGTCTTGTCTGATATTCAGTCCACAAATCTCTATGTATGAACAGTGTAGAGCACTTTTCTTCTCACCATCTGTGCAGCGTATTACATTATTTTAAATGAATCAGTCCTAAGTAGCCCAGACACATAGGTAGCACCTAAGAACAAAGTGTTCTGTGAAACCCGAGAAGCCGGCTGTAATCAAATTAGATCAGATTTCATCCCAGTAATCTGATAATTTAGTACCAAATATTAAGCCTCTACCAAGTACTTAAAATATTACATTACTGAAGAGTGATGAGTTAGACTAAGACAGAAGTAGCAGGACTTACGACAGCAAGAGTGGCATGTAAAGCATCTGGGAATTAACAGAAAACACTTCTGAACTCTATTATCCCTTCTGTGTTACTTTCTGTAAACTGGGTGTGAGGGTGGAAGGTCTGTGGGTTACATCCTTGGCATTCTGTGAGGGGTTCTTTCAAGTCTTTCCATAATCCAAAAACAAAAGCTAATTGGATACACTGAATTGTAAAAAATGTTGGAGTTCCAGATTTGATTTTACTTAATATATAATTTCGAGTAGCATTTAATTCACAAACTAGTCACGTTTTCTTGACTCTGTTTGCCTACAATAACAGGTGTTATGCCGATTTCAGACTCTTCGCAGAATTCTACTTCTTTCATGTGTACGTGCATCACTGAAGCAAACAGACATGATTTATCTCATTTCTAAAGTAACAACGAATCTTTAATTATCATTCACAGCATGCAACACAGGACCTTTATCCAAAATAAATATTTAATAATGTTATTGTCGAGTGCCTTTAACTAAGGTGTCCTCTTTTTCATCATCTTAGATCTGGTCTGCACCCTAGGGACAGTGTAGCCTAGTGGGTAGAGCGTTGGGCTGTGAACCCAAAGGTTGGGGGTTCAAATTCAAGCTCTGCTACACTGCTGGGTCCTTGAGCAAGACCTTTAACCCTGTCTGCTCCAGGGGCGCCGTACATTGGCAGACCCTGCACTCTGACCCCAACTTCAAGGCAATGCGAAGAGAAACATTTCATTGTACTGTATATGTGTAAATAAAAGTGAATTTAAATTTACTAGTGCATTAAAGTGCAGATCTTAAGTCCAGATAAATAGGGAGGGCTGTGTTATCTGTTATTTGGCATAAAACCTACACCAAAGCAATAATTGCAGATCATGATCTGTTGTGGCAACTCTTGACAAGGGTTGCTGAAAGAACTAATAAACTATTTATGAACTGGTTGTGCCTAGGTGGCACAGAGAGTTTTACCTCTTCCAGACCAGCACCAAAAGTCTGAACTTCCTTCGAAACTCACTGCTGCCACCAGCTGACTGGGTGCCACATTAGCAGCTACAAGTAACCAAAAGAAACTCTAATATTTGTAAATTGAATGATCTACTTTTACCACAGCTTGATCGTATTTAGTGTGATATTGGGTGAATACACTAAACACCTGAACAGGTGAGCTGTTTCTTACAGGGTGCCACAAATAAACAACTACACATGACACACAACAATTTCAGTGTCTCCAATTAATCAATCGGCTGCAGAACATGCCCACTTCAGACAGAAAGTCATGGATAGCTTTAGCCAAAAATCAAACCAGGGACTTCTTGCTGTGAGGTGACGCTGCTAACCACTAAACGGCCATGCCGCTGTGGTCTGCGCATAATACCATGGTAACTCTGGGTTCCTTGTTTTTATCTGGAATATGTAATAAGGTCATAAGATCGGATTTCCATAAGTCAGGTATGATGTAACCCGGGTACCGCCGGTATTATTAAATGTCAGTTCAATGCATGAACCAAAACATAAAACAAGCCAAAGCACTGAACCTTGGTATTTTTAAGCTAAATTATTCATTGTTTCACATCAAATAAGCCTTGTTAACAATACATTCATCTACCAAGCAGAGAAAAGTGGAAATATTTGTCAAGATCAAAGTTTCATGTTGGAACATTATAATTCACAACACTAGGCGGAGTGACATGGTTTGGCTAAATGATCAAAGAGAGCAGAACGGCAGCACATCATACAGGCAAGAAGCCAAACAATAAAGCACGGCGTCACATCATATTACATTCCGCTTGATTCTGACCACAGTTAGAACAGTTAGTTTGGGCTTCAGGATTGTCCCAAGATTGCTTGTTATCCAGACATGTGTCACATCTCTTTATTATTCCTGTCAGATGTCGCCACAGCAGATCGTGGTCCGCATTATTGATTTGCCATGGTTTTTATGCCAGATGCCCTTCCTGATGCAACCCTACTATTTATCCAGGCTTCGACCCATCACTACAATGCATTTGTTTGAGTAACTTAATGCCTAAGCTGGCGCCGAATGGCCTGTGGTATATGGAAGTGATATGTGATAGTGAAAATTCCCACTTCTGTATTTATATATGTTTAATAGTCACATATCCAGTCAGAGTGGGATATCAGGAGCAGCCGGTGATGCCGGATATTACATGCCAGTCATGTAATAATACATCGTACGTTACAGCTACCCTACACCTCACTCAAATTATCCACCACAGAGAACTACGGGTGCTAGTTACTGAATCGTTGTATTTTATGTGCTCAATGTTTTAACCAATGTAGTCGTTAAATTCTAATCTATCTATCATCCCTTCCTAAGACATGGGCAATCGTGTGTGCTGTTGTTGTAGCTGTAGTCCTAGCAATCATATGGCAAATTAGTTAACAACCAAAACATCCAAGATGTTGAAGCATATTCATGAAGAGTATCAGTACTGTGGACATACATAGGGGGACACTTTTCTTCAAAAGTAAGTAAGTAAAGTTGTAAGTTAACGACACTTACTTACAATTTGGGAACAGATTTAGCTTTACGATCTCTGATTTACGATGCTGTGCGCGTCTCCTGTGGATGAAAATTCAGTAACATCCTTCACCCACAAGGCAAATAGATTCACTTCTTCAGAAACGGGAGACAGCAGCTTCGATCCAGAATGCATTATGCCCCGTTTTCAGTCTTCATCTCCCTGCTTTGTTGCTGAAATTTGGGCTCTGACACACAATTTCTGAGTAAGTAAAAAGTACACAAAAAACAAATGTTTTATTCAGAAGCATTACTTCGGCTCAGCTTCGTGCAAGATGTTGAATCTAATTTAGCGTGGAGTAATGCAACACCTTCCTGACGACCTGACAGTGACTGAACTTTAACTTTTCGACAATTATTTCCATTTCATCGTTCTACTGTTCCGGCACACTGATGGCACATTTACAGACATATTGGGCAGAAATTTCCACCCAGGAATGATAATAATATCACATCAATTATATAAGCTTAACTTTTATATTAATAAGGTAAATGTGCTGTTAGGGTTTCTCTCTTTTTGTTTGACATATTCTGAGATATTAAGTATATATCTGCTAACTTGTTGGCTTTGTCAACTAATGGAGATAGACATAATAGGGTATTATTGAGGGAGAACCTCTATCATACTCAATATAAAACAATTCTTACATAAATTTTCTTTACATCATTTGGAATGTGGTTGTTTCGTCTTAACACTTTAATACAATATTTTCATTTGCCTGAATTTAAATTTAGACGACCTCTTTTGTCTGGATTTAGATTTCTTTTATTATCTGAATTTAGATTTAGACTTCCTCTTTTGCCTGGATTTAGATTTAGAATTCTCCTTTTGGCTGAATTTATATTTGTATTCAATGTACAATGGTACCTTGTAACCTGATGCCTCCTAAACTTGAAATTGTTGAGACTGATCACTCTTCATTAAAAAAAACGATACTAAATGTAAAATAGATGCCTCCCTTTTAACATTTATTTTAAAATCAACATCAATTCATTCGTGGATTGTCAAATAAAAGATCAAGTGCTTCTCTTCTTTTCAATCAGAAAAAGTGTTTTCAGTGGGTGTTCTGAACATCAGCTAGTGTTGCACACTGGAGTTCTTTTTCTGGAAAAATGAAAATCTAAGTGCAGCTGTAAAAGCAGTGTCACATGACGTTCTTCCATAGTTCAATAAATAAACTCTTGAAAAAAAAACCTTAAGAAGCAGCACAGAAAGCACTGGGTTTTCCCGTCTCTTAAATACCACATATCATCGGAAGATAACATGACAGCTATGTGCGACCAAATGCCATTCCTGGCAATTCATTCATATGTATTTACTTTTTAATTTCTGCTTTAACTTCTGCAAACATTGACGTTAGGCCCCTGTAGAGACGTGTTTGCATTTAGATTGACTGAGAAACTAGGTTTGTGTAGCTTCTTAGACAAATCCAATACTGCTCTTACAGTTTATTGCACCCCACCAGGCTGTATACATAGTACAACCGACAGTTAAATGCTTTTCTGACTGCTCTGCTTTAACAAGAATTCAGAAAAGGAACTAAAATATAGTTTTATATTGAAATATAATGTAAAAAAAAAGTACAACACTGTCTATTTAATATTTTAGGTTTTGCAACAGTGGCAACCTAGTTGTCGGGAGGACTTTACTTGTAATTAAAATTATGGAGGTTTAAATAAAAGATCTTTATTCATTTGAAGAGACGAGTAGAGAAACTACAATAAAAGAATGTTTAGTATGGAAGCACTTCTATAAGTCAATCTGGCTTAGAGCATCTGCGAAATACTAAATTTCCCAAACACAGTGGTGAGTTTAGATCATGTTGATTTATTGCATTTACAGTCATTTCCACCTCACGGTATAATGGTGTCACTAAAGTCAGGGACGAGGCAAAAGGAAACGTCTTACTTATGTAATTGCAAGGAAATGAAGTTCTTAATGTGAATTAAAGGTGAAACGATGGTCTAAGTTTAGACGAACACAGTCACATTATTCAACCATATGAAGATGTAGGGCACTGAATTCAAAGGAGTGGATTAATACAATCATAAGGGCAAACACAGAGCTGCTCACGAGCCAAGAAGATAGTAAAGGACACTAGTCACCCCAACCATGGACTGTTCTCTCTATTACCATCTGGTAGGCGCTTTCGCGCTCTGAAAACCAAGACAGAGAGAATGAGAAGGAGATTTTTCCACAAGCCATTTAGACTTTAAATGGAAATTAGCTATAGGAATTTTCTTTTATCACTTCACTACGACCAGGACACATTATTATCAACACTGGGACACTTTTTCAAAATCTGGACATTCATGGGCAATAAGTCACTTTAACAGTCACTTTATCTTTATATATTTATACATAGCTCATTCTACTTTTGTAAATTACCTTCTTTCACCTTTTCCTACTTTTTTACTTCTTAATTGTAGTTTAAATTATGCGTACAATTATTGTTTCCATTATAACCTATTTTTAGCTTGTTAAACGTAATTTCGAGTGTTCGCATGGAGTGGGTATAAAGCATTTCACTGCCGGTTGTACTGTGTATAACTATGTATGTGACAAATAAACTTTGATTTGATCTTACTTTGATGAGATAGTTATTCATGTGGCTGTGTGTTGGATGCTCCACAACTAATTGTTTGCGTGTGAAACTTAGGTAGTTTTTTTTCAATCACATTGTAAAACTCATGCATTCATTTCTTAAGAAATTTATTGGCACTCGCTACAGACTTACCCACCACCGGACCTGCCGATTCTTCGAGTTCACAGTTGACCCACCCATGCCTATTTGTGTTCCTGGCTCCAGTTTAAACCAGATATTAAATGCTGGGATTCATCGCTGCACCATTTGTACTGCGGATGATAGTTGCATTTTTTGGGTAACTCCATGGGCGCGTATCAGGTTTTGTGCTGTCTGGAATTTTATTAGTATTTTGCATTAGTTTCTGAATTAATTGTTTAATGAATGGATCTTGGTATTCTACTTGGGTTTGTGTGTTGTGTGTATTATTGCAGAATCCCTAGTTAGCCAATTTCTGATAGTTGCCACCTGAAAGATAATCATCCATGCAGGAATTATCCAGTAGGAGACTTGTACCTATTTGCTTAGTTTAATTCATGTGGCGACTTGTTTTAGTCAAGCTGTGTACATAGCAATTATAGAACGACTGCATATTCAATGCGACTCAAGGTGGATACCAGAAAGGAAAAAGCTCAACCGACAGCCTTATTACAGTGGGGAGAACAAGTATTTGATAAACTGATTTTGATTTTTGATGATGAAATGATGAAAGCTGATTTTTAAAGTTTTCCCACTTGCAAAGCATGTAGAAGACTGTAATTTTTTTATCATAAGTACTCTTCAACTGTGAGTGATGGAATCTAAAACAAAAATCCAGAAAAATACATTGTATGATTTTTAAATAATTAAT
>JAOTRQ010102560.1:9431-32112 GCA_028565875.1 Hoplisoma paleatum | reverse complement strand
AGTGATGGATGAAGATAATGAACCCCGAACGAAGTGTTTTAAGCTTTTTACACTCGTTAATAAACATGGCGCTGATTCTATAGCAGCAATTTTAATACATGACCTTCTTTAATCCTCCTCATGCTGGATTCATAATGTAAAAAGTAATACGTTTTTATTATATAAGTCACGATGAAAAACGTACATTGGGTTGGTTTGTCGTCTCTTGTGTGAGCGGCGGCGGAGTTTTTCTCGTTTAAGATGAAGATGGTTCTTCTATTCTTACGTCTCTCTGAACGTTCTGTTCTAACCAAGGTCGTGTGGGCGAGTTCGACACAATCGTCTCAATACTCATGTCATCACAGAATTCATTCATTGTAGTCGTCTACAGTTGCTGTCGGACGCACCAGGATCGTTTACGTGTGGCGCGAATGTGTAACTGCAGCCAGCGTGTGGAGGACGACGCATTAAACCTGTGTCTGCTGTGGTATAATCAGACATCCTCGGCTTCTTTTGGCCTCTTATTGCTCGTTTCTTTCATCTGATGGCGTGTGACTGAGCAGACGAGTGCAAGTCAATATAAATGTGGAATCTACAGCAAACAAAAATCACTCGTTCGTTTATTCCGTCTGGGTTACAAATCAAAGTTAATAATGAACACGAATAGTTAACAGATTAAGTTCAAGAAAACAAACAAAAAACAATCAACCGTTTTCTTTTTGTTTCTTCCATTCTTTGTTTTTGTTTGATCGTTTAATTTTTTGTTTAACTCCACCTTTCTTTCTGCTTGTTTGTTCCATTATTTGTTTTTGTTTCATTCTTTTTTTCTATCCTTTGTTTGTTTGTTTGTTTGTTCCATCATTTGTTTTTGTACGTTTTTGTTTGATTCTTTCTTAGTTTATTCTTTTTTTCGTTCTTTTTTTTTGTTTGTTCGTTACTTTCTTTATGCTTGCTTATGTACCTTTTGTTTAATTATTTTCACCCTATTTCTGTTTGTGTTTGTATCGTTTTTATTAATTATTTGTATGTTTGTTCAATTGATTCTTCCTTTATATTTGCTTCTTGTTTGTTTCTTAGTTTGCTTGTTTCTTTTTGTTAATTATTTATTTCTCTTTACTTCTTTTCTTTCGGCTCCCTTCTTTACTGTATATTGCTTGATATTATTGTATTAAACAGCTGGCAGATAGTAAAATAAAATAATGAGGTTGTGAGATTTGTTTTTGGTTAATAATGTTTATGTTGTGTACTTTATTTATTTCTTTTTGCTCTTCTCGGTTACATTAATTCCAGCGCTTCGTCTGTCATGTACTAATTATTGAAAGTAAACAGTCCTTCATATAAACCTACGAACTGTGTTCTTCTAATGATGTTTAGAGAAATTAATTGTAATTCTGATATCATGTTTGTGTTTCCTCCTCCAGGATCACGGGAGCTAAACACTATCTGATGCTCTATGGTGACTTTACGGGAGTCCACGGAGAAGCCAATGATTTTTTTCCTTCTGCTCCGTGGCCTGAACATTTCATGTCACTGAGGATGTGAGTCCCCGGTCCCGCGAGGACACTAACGAGCCAGCTTTCACCATGATGGAACCAGTGGGGATCTCTGGGATAACCGAAGACTACTTGATCCAGCAGCCGAGCCGCACTCTCCTGGGCTGCATCATCGAGACCAAAGGTGCGCCGAGTGCCGAGACGCCGAGCGTCAGCCTAAAAATGGCCGACGTGGACAGAGAGTTTGACGCCTGTTCCATGTCCAACATTAGTATGCAGTGCATGGGCATCAACGAGACAGGTAATTACGCCGAGCAGCTCCTGCCCGACCAGCTGCTGAGTTTCCCCGTGCCCAAAGCTCAGAGCGAGGAGAAAAAAGAGGCGGCAAAGACAGACGACGACTCGAATCAGACGTCCAAAAATATGTATGAGGGCCTCCTGGACAAGTGCAATGGAGACGACGGCCTGCTGACCAGTTCCAATCAGGACTGGGGCTACATCGAGTCTTTCATCAGCGAGAGCAAAATGGAGCTGCTGGACCTTTGCTCGAAAAACGAGCTCTCCATGAACCTTTTCTCGGAGGATGACGTGGATAACTACATGTTCGACGATGACGATGAGGACTCCACCCTCAGCAGTGATATGTGCTCGCTCAAGATTCGCTACGAGTCCTTCCAGGACAACATGAGAGAAAAGACGAACATTCTTCACGAAGAAACACAGCTCAACTTCTTTCCCAGCGTCCTCGCCAACGAGGCGAAGATGGAAAATGGAATCAAGACCGAGGACTGTGTTTTAGATAAACACGAAGAGTTAGAAGCGCTGGAGAGTGACAGCAAACACAGCGACGGCTTCTTAGAGACACCGTCGAGTCCAAAAGTCAACTACTTCATCGATTCCGGGAACTCCGCCGACGACTCCGAGGACTTTGGTGTGGACAGCTCCAGCTCCCGGTCGTCCTTCGAGAGCTTTCATGAGAGCAATCATAAAAACTCTTTCTCGCATAAGAACGTTTCCGCTTTGAGTCCGTTAAACTACGGATTACGAGAAAAGCGGAAAGTCCGGTTCAGCGACGATTATCTGTACGACGTAGACTCGCTCGAGAACGAGAAGAATCAGGAGAAGAGAGAGCCGGCCCCGTCCGGTCCGAGAGAGGAGCAGGACGACGACTGGAGACCTAAAAAGAGAAAAAAATCCTCCCGCAAGGAGTCGCCCATGATCATCAAATACATCATCATCAACAAGTTCAAAGGGGAGAAGCACACGTGTGTGAAGCTGGGTAAAATCGATCCGGAAAGCCTTAACAAGGAGTACGACACAGAGTACGACAAGTTGGCTCCTTTAAAGGATCTTTGGCAGCACAAGGAAGATGAGCAGCTCAGGTCGGATGATGAAGAGAAACATAATATCCAACACGACGACTGCCATCGACTGCTTAGTTGCAGTCCGACAAGCGAGAAACACACGCCTGAAAACAAACTACGCATTCAGAGGATTAAAATCTTGCAGAAATCAGAGCACAAACCGGAACCCGGGTCTGATCTTGACTGTCAAGGAGACACTTCGACAGACCCAAAGACATCGAACGAGATAGAGGAACGGCCATCAGAGAATAAAACAATTAGACTATGTAAATTTAAAAGCAAAGCCAGAGTACCGAGAGGCAAAATACAAAGACGTATGAGGCCGGTTAAAGAAAGCGCAACGAAGCAAATCGCTTCTGAGGAAAAAAATGACATCACAGCGGAAACAGAAATCACTTCCGATGCACAAAGTCCTCAAAGCCATACAGCCTCTGACGGGAATGAAAAATATGGCTACATACCCACGCCGTGCCCTTCCAACGATGCTACCCCATCAGAGATGGGCCCGGGTATGTCCGTCATCCCTGGTGGTTACCTCCAGACCTTGCTGGATGCCTCCGATTCCATGACTGGAACGGGAATCTGTCCTAGGGAATCGAGCATGGCTCTTACTTTGGAAAGTCAAGACTTTTCGCATCTACAGATCGCTCAGAGTTGTGTCCTGTCTCCGCCGTCTGAATCAGAGCTCCAGCAGTCACCACACAGCTGTCCGGGTCTCACCCAGATGTGGCATTCGCAGCTTGACCCTAATCATCAGTTTGCTGCTAACATCCAGGGTAGCTTCTCCAATGCCTTGCCCATTCCCATGTCCGAGGAGTTGCCAGTTCCAGAGTACGCACAGCTGAGCCAGGACGGAAACACGATACTTTACGAGCAGGCGACTCCAGTCGGACCTGAATTTCAATCGTGCCAGGTTTCACGGCTGGAGAATCAACTCCCGTTTCAAAGAGACAACACAAGAATGATCAATTACGATCTGGCTGCCTCGATGTCTGCGACCCCCACCAATTTCGGCTCGCTGAGTCTCAAGACGTGCAGCAAGGACGGAGAGGAAAATGAGAACTTCTTGTCACACTGCATACCCAAACTGGTGACCCGGCCGAGCCCAGAGGCGCTCACCCCGTTGAGAGAGACCACGGACCTCTTGGACATCTCCAACTTCACCCCAGATAAATTCAGACACGCATCGCTGTCTGCCGAGCTCTCGCCCCCCGAGACGCCCGACCTGTCCCCGCAGCTCACCGCTCGAGAGACCAAGACGGAAGGGAAAGTACAGAATGGGTCTGAGATAATCACCGAAACTGAACGGAACACGGAATGGTATCGAGATGTGATGGAACATCCGGACCGTTATCAGATCACCGACGATCAGCCATATCAGATGCACAGTTTTGCTAGCGAGCGGCTGGAGAAGTGCGTAGACAAATCAGACATCATTGACGGCGACATGAAGGTTTCAAAGTCCAAAAGGAAGAGCACAAGCAAGCAGGGTCAGAATCAGAAAAAAAGCAAAGCGACTAAACCCAAAGCTTCGAAAGGAGACAAGATCAAGGCCCCACGTCAGAACTCACAAGCTTCCAAGAAACTCAAAGCCTTGCTGGATGAAAAAAGTGGAAAAGCACAAATCGGAGACTCAAAGCTGCTCAGTAACGGTTCTGACGACTGGCCAGGATTAGGCTTAACCAAAAGCAACAGCCAGTCCGATTACCAACAAGAGTTCGAAGAGCCGTCTAACATTCTGTCTAACATCGTGTCAGGAATGGCCGAGGTCCAACGTTTCATGAAGGCCTCAATCGAGCCTGCATGGGGCCCCGCATCGAGCATCTCTTTACCCTCCGAATCGAACAGTCTCAGCTCAAAGACTCTTAAGATATTAGCAGGGACAGGGTGCGACCCCAAGAAAAGGGGAGCCGTATCCGCCGGAGGAACCAAGTCTAGGAAAAACAGTGGCAAAAATCAAGCCAAATTCAACCCTCTTTTTCCTCAGCTTCCGTTGGGCTGTAACGTCTTCGAGAAGTCCGGCCTCGGCGTCCCCGGGCTGAACGGCCCGGCCCACAAGAAGATGTACCGCCACAAGACCAGCGCTAAATTCCCCAGGGTGGAGAACGTTAAGGGCAAACAGGCCGACAAGCAGACTGACATTGCGCTGATGGCCTCGTTTGAAAAACTGAGGTAATATTTTGTACCTAGCTGCTGATGCACGTTGCTCACCTTCCCCACACTTCCTCCGGAACCCGAATCTCTGACGCAACCCGCACTGACTCGGCAAGAGATGCATGGAAGCTACCCACGTACCTTTATTTTTGCCCCGTCCCCCCTCTCTCCCGCCCCTCCCCATAATCTACCCTCTATGAAGAAAAGATACGTAGATATCTTGCATGGCAAAAACTCCTCGTGCTACCTATTAAGTGATTCTAACCTACAATGGCTGCATTTCCTTCTTGCTTTATTCTTGCTGTTTTATTTCCTTGTTGTTTTGTCTGAAGAGGAAAACAAAAACACTCTGAAAATGCAACACGTTTATTATTATTATGATTATTATTACCCTTGGGAAAGATTCTTTCTTTTTCTAAAGCAAGATTTGCTAATTGTATTTGAAACATGTAGCTCTTCGGATGAAATGCTGGCGTGAGGATTAGATTTTGTATGCAAAACAGGTGAACCTCTCGATGCTGTCTCACTTATGCGAATTCAAGAGAACCAACATTTTTATGTCCTAAAAAAATACAACAAAAGATAAATAGCACATAAGGACTATTTTATATAAAATACATATCAAACTTTTTGTCTTGTTTGGTTTTGTTGTTCTTAGTGGCATGAGATGATCATTTTCTGGCATTTATTTCTTGCTTTTACTATGCTTTTACAGGAATATTACCGGAACTTATCGTAGAGGGACATTTCTAAGCCATGGAAAAATCACTTTTCGGGTGTCAACACCCAGAAATGCACTATTTACTCACAACACCGATTCTAAACATCAGTGTGCCAAATGTGAAGTGTCTTATCAGCACAGGAACTTCACGTTCACCCATTTATATGATTATTTTCAACGTGTTTGTTTGTTTGTTCTTTTTGGGACCTTGTAATGACGTGAACTGTGAACAGAAAACCTACGGCTCATCAAAACACCAAAACTCAAGATTCCTCAAGGACTCGGACAAGATATTTTTCTTCTACGTGGATATTTTTGTTTGTACCTTGGAGCAACACCACTTTGGAGGGACGCTTTGCATTGAACGGCACAGATGGATTCTGGGTATGTTACATGTAAAGAATCTAGCGAATGGCATCACATTATGACCACTTTGTTACTTTGTCTATGCTGCACCTTTGTATCGATCGTTCTGGTACTGGTTCACCACTGATCCTCTGATAGATACGGGTCCCTGCAGACCGGGAACACCCTACAAGGGCTGCAGTTTCAAAGTTTGCTCCGATTCGTCACTATCTGATCTCGCTGATGCATTTTTTTCCTGTTTCTAAAATCAACGTCCAGGATAGAAGGTGCAGCTTTGTAATATATCCCACCCACTAACAGCTGCCGTGATAAGACATAATCATAGTTATTCATCAGTAGGGTCAGTCGTGTCCTGGGTGTTAGAGAACTGGGTTTGTGATCGGAAGGTTGCTGGTTCGATTTCGAGACTCCACAGGCCACGACTAAGTGCTTTTAAGTGAGGCACCGACCCACCTTTACTGCTCCCCGGGTGCCGTGGCTAGAATAGGGCTGCCCACCTGGAAACTACCTTGTCACTAGCTTAGGAAGGTGGTCATAATGTTGTGCCTGATCGTCGTTGATTTAAGTCTGTTCACAGAAATCTTTCAATAATATTAATAATCAAAATGAGAATTAGTTAAATGTATGTGCGGCACGGTTGCCTCTCACAGCAGGCTTACTGTGTGGAGTTTGCATGTTCTCCCCAGCTCCGTGTTTGCTCCGGTACATTCCAAAGACATGCAGTCAGGTTATTCGGAGATACTGAAATTGTCCTTTGTGTGTGTGTGTGTGTGTGTGTGTGTGTTTGTATCTGTACCCTGTAACAGACCGGCGACCTATTCGGGGTGTTTAGTGTATTCACTAATTTCTTAGTGCCCCACCAGGACCTAAAATAGGTTTAAGCTCTGATAAAAACTAGACGATGGATGGATGGATGAACTATACACCGCTCTTTGAGACCCACAGTTCACAACATTAAGATCTGTTTTCTATTACAAAACATGCACGAAGAAAGATAAACAATACATAAGTGAAAATGCCTTAATGTCCCGGAAATGTGTTTTTTTATTGTTTATTTGTTGTGTCTGGGTTACCATGTTTAAGAACGACGACTTGGTTTTGATGGCACGACTGCACACGGGCACTCGCGCCCACTTCAATGCCTTCTTTCATTTTTCCACCGAATGTATTGGATCATATTTGTTATTGTGCTGCTCCTGATGTTAGAATCGTAAACCCTCACTGACTCGACACAAATGGATGCATATCCATAAGAAAGTGAATGTAGGATAAATAGGAATGCTCACGTCCGATTATATTCACCAGTTCCGTTTTGTTTTCCTTATTTGACCTGAAGCCCGGGTACATTTTCGATCAAAAAGATTATGAAGCTTTATAACTATTAAATACGTCACTATCAGAGAGATTGTAAACAAAGCTCTCGACATGACAAAAAAAATTCTGTATATTTTTCTCTGTGCCGATTTGTAAGATATTTTGTAAGTGTATATTTTTCTTAGCAAGTGCTGTGAAGTATTTGTGTGTGAGTGTGAGTGTGTATGTGTGTGTGTGTGTGTGTGCGTGACCCTTTTTTGTGCCTCTGTAGGGCATGAAAAGGATCGATAACAAAAACACTTCTGGTTTTAAAAACCAAAAACGTCATTTAACCTTATTAAAGAAAAGACCGATCTTCATCCGGTGAGGAGTTTTGTACGATACGAGGATTTTGTCGTTCGGAGTGTTATTGTGTTATCGTGGAAGAAAAATAAAAAGAGACGAACATCTCATTTGTGATGGATTTGCTGTTTTCTAGATTTTTCTCATGTAAATGATTATTCTGGCATATTTTTCGGTTCCTGTTGTCACTGTTGCAAAGGTTTGAGATATTTGTGAACCCGCCTGTATGGTGATGATGTAATAATATTGGTAACATGCTGAGTTTTGTAATAATGTCCATGGAGTAAATATACAAATTAAAAGACCGTTTTGAATGCTGCTTTCGGAAACACGTCTGGTCACTTTATTTCCTTGAAGTCGCTTCGTTCGGCTCGTAGAAACCCGAACGATAACGGTTCGCATGCTGTTTTTAATCAGAGGCCTGATGAACATTTGCTACGTGGGTGCACCGACTGCCAGTTTTCATTTCACTCATTTGCAGTATTAAATTTAACCAGGCAGAGATGCTGCTGCAGACGCTTCGACTCTCCAGATTTAATGGAACTTGAAGGTTTTCTCAAGGCGACGCCTTCGTTTCACTACAGAACAGATTGTGAGTTTGAAATGAACGCTCCGACTTCCTGTTCCGCCGAGGAACGTTTCTTTTCTTTTTTCCTCTAGAACGCCAGACACCGTCGTCTGCCTGGCTCCATTAAAATGCTTCAAGTCAAAGAACGGATTTATTTGAGCTGATTAACGCCTGAGATCTTAAGAGTTGCCTTTTGAGTTTTCGCCACAGCCATCAGACTAATGTAGCTAACAAGCAATTACAGCCTGACAACTAATTAGCATAATGCATAGTGCATTTACAAAATCGCCATTAAACTGAGTAAACTGACTTCCAGTTCCTGTTTCTCTCGGGTTTCTCGACTCATGATTCAGATTTGCACGTCGGCTACATCACAACCGTTACAGTGCGAGAAAGAAATGGAATCTTCACTCAGTTTATGTGAGTATTAACTGTCACAATGGTCGCTTCACAGCAAGAAGACCAGCTATAGACTCCTGGTTAAGGTCTTGGACTAGTAATGAACTAGTAACTACACATGAGCGAGGCCCTGAACTTTATATTATTTAGATCGTATACTGTAATTGCCCTGTTAGTCACTTTGGATCAAGGCATCTGCTAAATGCTGTATAATAAAAGTTTTTAAAATGTAAATCAATGTAAAGTCAGAGGTTTTATTTCTGCATACGGCAATTCAAGGTGTTCTGTTGCCATGGAGCTTGCATGTTCTTCCCATGTCTGTGTGGGTTTCCTCTGGGTACTCCAGTTTCCTCGAACAGACATGCAAACAGGTTAGTTGGAGATACTGAAATTGTATTCTGTGTGTGTGTGTGTGTGTGTGTGTGTGTGTGTGGCTGGTGACCTGTTCAGGTGTCCCAATGTTACTCTAGTTGGGGTAGAACAAGGACACCGACAATTTTACGTCACCTGTTTCAAGTCCCACGACCACCACGTTGCCACTGTTGGACCCCCGAGCGAGGCCCTTAACCCTCAATTGCTCAGAATAGCGCTCCATTGTAACTGTAATCCGATTTAAAGTCACGGTGGGACGCAATACACTGGCCAAACACACTAAACACCTGAACAGGTTGCCACTTTGTTGCTGCGTACCGCCATACGGTACAGCTACACACAGACACAAGGAGAACATGCAAACGCCACACCCGGGGACTCAAACCCAGGACCTGTAGCCGTGAGGTGACAGTGTTAACGACAAACCCACCGTGCCAGCCTGAGAATAACTTCAAAACCCTGAAATGGTGAAAGAACTCGACCCACCACGTTGGAATCTGGAGAGAAGTGTACAAAATAAAAGTCCTCTCTCGGTCGCTGTGCCGTCGAGAACGTGCAAAACTCGCCGTTTGCAAGAATACAAACCACACAGAGAGATTTGTGTGAACACAATTCTGACTTTGTTGTGTCTATATTTTAAGACTGATGAAAGAAGAGATGATTAAGGCCACTTTTATGGTGTAGTCTTTTTTTACCCAGAATCCTCAGTGAGCGGAAATACGGAGAAGATAACGGCCGCTCTGAAGCGCTGCTGTCGGACAAACAGACTATTAATATAGATCCGATTCTTTGTGTTTGTTTATTATTGATTTCTCGTTTACAAAACTTCTGGTGTTAATAAAGAAGACATCGACGGAATATAAGAGGTGAGATTTAAATCCGCTCTCGTTCGCTTTAATCGGCCGTGAGAGGCTAAGATACTTTAGCTATGCTAACGCTGACTGATTAATGTTCAGGATTTCCATCACGGTAGCGCCTAAATACTCAATAAAAACGCAATAAACAGTAACAATACTCTCAAGTTACTCGGGGACGTGTTGCTGTGGCGTCGCGTCTGATTTTAATACTCATCCGTGAGTGGTTTTATCACTCGGGTTTCGGCGTTCTGTTGTTTTATTGCTAGCCGGCTGAATACCAAATCCCTCCGCGGTCACTTCTCTAGTGCACTTCTAGCGCGGGAGCGTCGATACATTGCGCAAGACGTCAAGTGCACTTCGTCTGACGCGGATTGGTATTTGGGATCGAGCCGTCAGTATGTAAGCAGGCCCTGAGCTGCTAGCGACGCAGGTTTATGAGATTAAATGTGATCATATAAAGGTCTGATGTTTATTATCGGGATTATTAAGCATTATTAATTGTTCCATCTTAAAATACGAGCTTTAAAATCTAGTGTTCGGGGTGTAAAAGGATTAAATAATCGTATTGCACTCGTTAGCTTGGCCAATGTTCTTATCCGTGAGTTCTTCTCATCTAGTTGTTGATGGCAGGAGTGATCGAGATCAGAACCTTTTACAGTCTTTTAATTATAAATATCCTATAATATAAGATATCTACATTATTTATTATTAAGTCAAGTGCTTTGATTTCTTTTGGTCTTTATAGTTTATATAACGTGATTATATCTGTGACTGTAATGTAGTCAAATCATTCACCAGGACTAATTCAACTCGTATTAAAGATTAAAATGATATTTTATTCATCCTCAGCCTGTTTATACATTTTCAGTATTTAGCAGATGCCTTTAATTAAAGTGAATTACAATTTACAGCTTACGGTTTGAGCGATCGGGGCCTTGCTCAAGGGCCCAACAGCTACAACCTCTCAGCAGTGAGATTTGAACCAGCGTCCTTTGGATTATGTTTACATTTTCAGCATTTGTTATTTTTCGTCTTTCGTCTTTTATCCAAAGTGACTTACAATTCCAACTGAACACCATGTTAAACACCTCGGTCATGGGGCCCAAAACAGGTAAAACTTGGTGCTTAAAGGGACCAGAACTGGCGACCATCTGTTCTCTAGCGCAGTATTTTAATCACTATTTTCAAATTCAATGTTATTTGTCATTACACTGTTGTTGAAATGTTTCTCTTCGCATATCCCAACTTTGTCTGGAAGTTTGGGGTCAGAGCGCTATTACAGGGTCAGCCAACGTACGGCGCCCCCTGGAGCAGACAGGGTTCAGGGTTTTGCTCAAGGACCCAACAGTGACCGTGTAGCAGAGCCTGGATTTGAACCCCCAACCTTTGGGTTCACAGCCCATCACTCTACCCACTAGGCTACACTGTCCCTAAACCATGCATGGATTCACTCCGGACGCTCCGGCTTCCTCCTACAGTCTAAAGTTTACTAGTTCGGTACCTTAATCATTGAGCGACCACTGGCCCAGCTTTTTGTTGGTTTCTTTATTGTGTTTATTGGGATGCATCGTCACGATTTACACTTTGGTTTCATTCATGACCGACACAAGTTTATATCCAACACACTGATGGATGATTTTCTCCAGCGAATTTCTTCAATTCGCTTCACTTGCATGTTTTCGGATTGTTGGAGGAAACAAGAGCCCACATAGTAATTCCCTTTACTTTAGACTCGACTTTCTAAAACGTGACGTGAAATAAAAAGTCATTTGGTGTTTTTTGTCCAGGTGGTGCTGACGCGCTTCTTTCAGCTCTTTCTGCGATGGAAGGTTCAGATAATGCAGATCAGGGGAGCAGCGAACAGTCCGATTCACAGCGCAGGCAACAGCAGGATCGACTCAGCCGTGAGGAGGACTACTACCAGTTCGTGAACAATCTGAGTGAAGACGATTACCGGCTCATGAGGGATAACAATCTCCTCGGAAACCCAGGTAACCTCGCCCGCTTGTGCCAACGTACCAGTACTAGCGATGTAACGATTCAGAAAGAATCGAAATAAATCGATTCACTTGGATGATTCTTTTCCTTCATACTTGGGGGCAAGGGTTGGGGGTGGGGGCTACATAGTGACTGGCGCTCTTTTTATTTTTGTTGCCGTGTGTTTATTAGGTGAGCTCACTGAGGAGGAGCTCTTAACTCGTCTTCAGCAGATTAAGAATGGAGGTGAGCAGCCCTCCAACAACAACAACAACAACAATAGCGGTGACGGTGGCAGCGACGGTGGCAGCGGCAGCAGCGACGGCAGCACTGAAGTCAGTAGAGATGAACCCAGAGGTAAATCACACCCAATATTTTATGACGAGTTTCAGCAGACTGAGATGATTTAACAGCATCGTGCAGAAGATCTACCTCAGATTGGATCAGGCGCCGCTATGCAGCCACTGTTGGGCCCTTGAGCAATGCCTACCTACCAAATAGAAGCAAAATGTAATAAATCAAGTCGTACCTAATCTGACATGACTGAAGTGCGCTTGACTGAGACACGGTACCCCCAAACGGCTCCTCAGGTGACGTGGGTAGTGCTGCTCACCCTGCCGGCCATGTCGTGCTCATTACTGCCCCCTAGTGTGTGTAAATGTGTTTCACTGCACGGTTTGGGTTAAGTAAAAACCTGTACATGTGTACAGTACAGTGTGATGTAAAAGATTTTCTGAATTCTCTTCCTAACTTGATTCCTTCTCCTTCAAGCAGCCCCCGAATCGGAGGGCACAGAAGAAGCATCTAACGGCGACACCCTCCTGGACTGGCTCAACTCGGTGCGCCAGACCGGCAACAGTACCCGCAGCGGGCACCGTGGCAACCAGTCGTGGCGCGCCGTGAGCCGGACCAACCCCAACAGCGGAGACTTCCGATTCAGCCTGGAGATCAACATCAACCGCAACATCGCCGAGCAGCAGACGCAGACCGAGGCCGAGCGACCGGACGCAGAGCCGCCCCGCCCGGACGTTCCTGTCGCCCCCGAACCCGAGCTGCCCGCGGAGCCAGCCCAAGTCCTAGAGGAGCCGGTCGTGGAAGAGATGGCCGTCTTCGTCGAGCCTGAACTTCCCGAGCCGGTCACCCCGCCCGTAACCAGGCCTCCCAGCCCGTCGTCCTTAAGTCATCTCCTGGCCTCTCCCCTGCCACGTGCGGTGGTACAGAGAGGGCGTATCCGAGCGCGCAGCCCGAGCCCGGAACAGCGCAGGACCCGGGCACGAACAGCCAGGAGTCATCTAGCCGTCAATCTGGACCAGTTAGATGGACTTCCACAGGCTATGCAAAACCCAGAACCTCTGCCGGACCCTCAGATGGAGGGCAGCTCAAGGACACGTCTTCACGTTTTGTCCAGACACACCGAGAACCAGGAGACCACTGAGCCACCCCAGCAGCCACGCCCGGAAGCCGAGACGGCATCCGGAGAAGCCCGGCGTCCTCCCACGATAATGCTGGACCTGCAGGTCAGACGGGTTAGACCGGGCGAGTACAGAGAGCGAGACAGCATCGCCAATCGAACCCGGTCCCGATCCCAGACCTCGAATAACACGTTCATGTACGAGAGCGAGCGCGGGGGCCTGCGTCGGACCTTCTCCCGGTCAGAACGTGCCGGGGTCCGGACCTACGTCAGCACCATCCGCATCCCCATCCGGAGGATCTCTAACGACGGCCTGGGTGAGGCCACATCCATGGCTCTACAGTCCATGATTCGGCAGATCATGAACGGCTTCGGCGAGCTCAGCTACTTCATGGACTCCGATTCGGATTCTACGGACTCCAGCCGCGCCTCAAATACATCGTCAGACCTCGCCGAGGCCCCCGGGAACCTGGAGCCCGGGAGCAGCCCCGTCCAGCCCGAGGCTCCGCCCGCCGCCGAAGGTCCGAGCCAGGTGGGTTCGGAAGGACCGGCGAGAGTCGAGGAGAGCGAAGACGCCGGCGCTCAGAGAGAGAGTCGGCCGCGACAGAGAGTCCCCATCAACCTGGAGGAGTCCGGGTCCCTCCCCTTCCTGCGCCTGGCACATTTCTTCCTGCTCAACGACGACGACGAC
The DNA here is from genome assembly GCA_028565875.1 of Hoplisoma paleatum. NCBI lineage: Eukaryota > Metazoa > Chordata > Actinopteri > Siluriformes > Callichthyidae > Hoplisoma > Hoplisoma paleatum. The sequence goes on along the minus strand of JAOTRQ010102560.1, from coordinate 18,104 downwards.
GACCAACCGCGAGGCCTCACCAAAGAGCAGATCGACAACCTGTCCATGCGTAACTTCGGCGAGAGCGACGCCCTCAAGACCTGCAGCGTCTGCATCACCGAGTATGCCGAGGGCAACAAGCTGCGCAAACTGCCCTGCTCGCACGAGTACCACGTGCACTGCATCGACCGCTGGCTCTCCGAAAACTCCACCTGCCCCATCTGTCGCCGAGCCGTGCTCGTCTCCGCCAACCGTGAGAGCGTCGTCTAGTCTCCGGGGGTTGGGGTGGGACTCGGATCCATCGTCTACCGCCACCATGGCAGACTTCGATTTGAAGCCATCGTGCTTAAAACCAGTGACTTTGTACCTGAAGATTCTAACCAGGACTAAATGTTATTTATCTCAAAGTTTCGACCCCGCGACCCTGTAAACGGATCTGTCCAGCGCAGTCCCATTAAATGCTGATGGATTGTAACGGGTTATCTGTGTTGCAGTCTCTGCTCCAGGTCTGAAGATCTGTTCATCTAAAACTCGGCCCAGTTCCGAGGCTGCAGGTTTCTTTTTTTGTTTTAACCGAAACCAGTAGGGATGTAACGATTCACTCTTACACACCATGCGATACGATTCACGATACCGGCTCCCGGAGATAAATTATTTATTAACTTACAAAAATGTTCCTGTTACTATTTTTCATCAGAGGAAGAAAAATAAGAGTTTTTGTGATCGTCTTTTATTCATCGAACCAATAAATGTCCTTTTGTTTCAGAGGATGTCGCAAACTATATATGGAAAGTGCTAGATTCGTGTTTTATTCGTCTGCCGCCTTCATGTTCGTCTTAATAGCATCAACGTAGTCAATCGATTCGTGGCCTTCATCACTGAATCGTTACATCCTTAGCGCTCGTACGTCCACCGTCATGGTTGTCTGTTCTAGATCTTCGGAGTCCATTCTCATCCAGATGGAGCAGCAGGTTTCGTTTAGTGTTTCAGTCTCGGTGTATAGAAACCTGTAGCCCTTCCACCCCCCGCCCCGCCCTCGCCCTCCCCTTCCGGGGGTCGATCTGAGGTGTCGTTTCCATCCTTTATTTTTGGTGAAAGATAGGGATGGGCATTTGTGCTACCAATGAAGCGTCAAAGAAATTCTGCTCAACACCGGTGCATTGTAAATAAATTCTAATTATTTAACACGAACGACTAATGAATCACCTGTAACTAGAAATAATCCTTCAGTTTTATTTACGCAGACTTTTCCACACTCAATCCCCCCCTCACCTCCCCCAAGAGAACCATGCTCGGTTCTCTTTGTGCCAATCTGGATCTTTACACAGTTTAAAGAGACACGTCCGGTACCAAAAGTTTGGACCCACCGCTTCATTCCATCGTTTTTTTCTTTTCGTACAGGCCATGTCGAATGATGCTTTGATGACAGCTTTGCACTGTAAATGTTTGCGTTCTCTCAATCAGCGGCACGGAGAGCCACCTGGGAAATTCCTCACAGAGTTCTAGCCGATGGAGAAGAGTTGTGTCCAAACTTTTGACTGGTGTTGTACGTCGTCCCGTCATTTCGATCTTGTAGAAAACGATCTTGTTATGAACACTAGATGGCGCCCTTTAGAGGAATTCAGAATTTCTTTTTCTCTCTGTGTGCGTGCGTGTGTGCGTGCGTGCGTGCTATTAAACAGCCGGAATTCGTCCATGATCCTGGTAGTAAAGTGTTTGAAGGGACGTTCATGATGTTCAGTGATCTGGAACCCCGGTCGTGTTCCTGATGCCCAGTGTTCCCGGGTGGAGTCATCAATCAGTGTTTCCATGTTTTAGGGTTTAATGAAGTTTAAAAAGAATCGAAATAGTTTGTTTGCAATTCGAGCGTAACTTGTGATCGGGACCTAAATGAAGGAACTCGACGTTTAGATCGTTTTATTTATGCACAATTTATCAGATGTTTTAATAAATGTGCTCTTCTATGGAATATTAACCATCACCAGCAGTATTTCTCGTGTAAGCAGCACACACACACACACACACACACATACCACCATGGTCCTTTCTTTGTGTAGTTCAGATGCTGTGTGTGTGTATGGGTTTTCTCCGGCAGTCCAAATACGTACAAGTGAGGTATGTAGGTGATAGAATATTGTCCACGAGTCTTGAAATACTGTAACATGAATTCCTCTGAAGAAACGATGCAGTTATAAATGATGCAGACGGATTTGAAATCGATCACAAGCGCCTGCTCAAGTCGTCACCGTCAGTACCAGCCGAACGACGTTCAGACCCACGTTTCTCATTCCATGTTTTCTTTTTCTTTCTCGTTCAGAATTTCCGGGTTTTTTGATTCTGCTTTGAGGACAGCTTTGCACCGCAGACGTCCGGCGTCCTCAGGAGCACCATCTCAGGTGGCCTCGTGTGGTCTTAGGTCATGTGACCCAGTCCGCCTGATCCTCGATGGCTTGTTCTGATTGCGCTGGACAGGAATTAAATCGAGAAAAAAAAACACATCTAATCAGAAGTTGTGTCCAAACTTTGATTGATTAACTTCCCGTCCAATCAAAACACTGATTTGAATCATCGTTCTTTATAGATGTACCAGTCGCCCCGTATCAGAACCTTAAATACAGGCTGAACGTGGAAGCTGGTGGAAGCTCCTCGAGTGTTTTATGCCCATCCCTACAGCATTCACCAACCAAGAAATCTTTTTAATGACCCCGTGAACACCAAACGGTATTAATCCCAACAAACGAAACCCCATTCAGACGGGGTTGGAAGCAGAAATATAAAAAGCCTACAACTAGTTTAGTAAAGCTAATTGAATTAATGCTGATGGTTGCGTGCGTGCCTGCGTGCATGCGTGCGGGGCTAGGGGTGGGGGTTTGATCTTCCAAGATGCGAAATTCTAAATGCTAAATAATTTCTTTTTATGTGTAGAAATGATACACAGAAAGACTCTCGTATCACGGATGGTCGTGCAATATATACACGTGGAAGACTGTACAGACACAAACGTCCCGTTTAAACCTGTCGTCGACTGTAAAGATTCACGTTTGGAAAAAAAAAATATATATGAAGATTTATCTCCTTAAAAAACACAAACAAAAAACAAAGTTTCTTTACAGGTTGTGTAAATTGTAACGGCACTACTCAGAATCATGAAGAGGATTTTGTTCTATAATCTGTTGTTAGGTTTTTAATGTATTTGAATAAAGTTTCTGCTTAAAAGTTTCTTCCGGAGACGAGCTGAAGATTCGTTTATTTTTATTTAAGCTTATAATGCTTTATAAGAAGTCGCCCGAAAGCCAGTTGCTTCTGAACAGTTCTAACCTTCTACACACTGGATTTAATCGGGAACTGAACCTATTCCGTCCGTATGTAGTTTGTGGATTATTTTATTCATTCATTTTTTCCAGTCCTAACCAGCGGGGGGCGTATCAGGTGACCCAGATCTTGATGTTCTGCAAATTAAAGAAGCGAAGTGCTTCTGTCCTGCACGGTGAGATTTCATCATTTAAATTCGGAGCTTCAGGAACCAGGAGGAAATGATTTTATCATCTTGCACATTGTCAGAGTTTCTATTATTAATCTGAACGTGTCATTGAGTTTCTGTATTTCAGGTGTGTGTGCGTTTGTGTGCGTGTGTGCGTGCGTGCCCACAAGTGTACTGAACAGTGTTTTTGTTAACAAGTCTTCACACTTGTGTGGACTGGTTGTTGAGCCCCATTGTCCTGACAATGATAGTGAAACAAGTGTGTGTGTGTGTTTCTGTACCCTAGCGCTCTGTTCAGGTGTTTAGTGTATTCGCCCAGTGTGTGTGTGTGTGTGTGTGATTGTGTGTCTGTGTGTGTGATTGTGTCTCTGTGTGTGTAGTTTGTGTGTGTGTGATTGTGTGTGTGATTGTGTGTTGGTGTGTGTGATTGTGTCTCTGTGTGTGTGTGATTGTGTGTGTGTCTCTCTCTGTGTGTGTGATTGTGTGTGTGTCTCTCTGTCTGTGTGTGTGTGATTGTGTGTGATTGTGTGTGTGTGTGTGTGATTGCGTGTGTGTGTGTGTGTCTCTGTGTGTGTGTGTGATTGTGTGTGTGTGTGATTGTGTGTGTCTCTCTCTCTCTCTCTCTCTGTGTGTGTGTGTGTGTGTGTGTGTGTGTGTGTGTGTCGCTGTGACCCTGTACAGGATTAAGCACCGGTAACACGACATCATGGACCGGACTGAATGTGTTTAAATCCGAATAGAGAAGCACGAAACGTCCTCGGAGAAGTTGTTGCCGGGGCTGGGAAGCATTTTTCGGGTGTCATTAACGGGTGAGGTGTGTCCGTCATTACGGTAAAACGGAGCGCACTTAGAAATCCGACTCACACGCTGTCTGTCCGATTAAAAGACCCGCAGAAAGAAACTTTAAATCCTAGAATTAAGTCAGAAGTCTAAAGAAGTCATGACGTCACGGTTCCCCGGTTTCGTCCGTCAGCTGGTCTTTACATCGGTAAAGTATCTTTACGGTTATTTACGGTATTTTACCATCGTTATTATTACGTCGAGTTTCATATAAACTCTTGTAGTCGGATCACCCAGCTTGTTATAACATGTATTAATAAAGCCGTTATGTACATATTTATCAACAATACTGATTGATTTCGGATTAAAAACGGAATTAAATGATTGATAAACGTTTACGGGAATTCCTGATCTTTCCGGGTACCGTAATAACCCGAGTAAACGTGCGTGATCATATAGCGGTGCGCATGGAAACCGCACTCGAAATCAAAACGAGCTGTTAATTAACAACCACAATATCTTTTATTATTATATTCATGTGCTAAATGTGGCGCACAACACGTGACTAAACACTTTTAACTTTTGTCAGACATCCCGAACACTCAGATGTTGACATATGAAGAACATACAAAACCCACATGTAAACTACACACATATAAAAACTACCACCCCTGGCCGAGATGTCGAACCCTGGCCCGTGTGACTGGGTGGTGGCTGCTTGGTCCCTGTGCGACATTGTGCCACCCTGTATAAACGGGCACCGGGCGAATACATTAAACACCTGAACAGGTCGCCAGTCTGTCGCCGGGTACAGCGACAAATACAGTATTACCCTATGGATTAACCTGACTGCATGTCTTTGGATCGTAGGCATCTAGAGCCTCCTGAGGAAACCCACGCAGACACGGGGGAGAACATGCAAACGCTACTCGGAACGCGCCAGACCCCTGGAATCGAACCCCGGGCCTTCACCGAGTCACCGTGCCACACTGTATAAAAGATATAAAATAAAAACGTGTAGGTTTTTGTATCCGGTGCATTGTTTATTTTACCCCGTGTACCTTCTGTGTTGGTTTCCTCCGGGTGTTCCGATGTCCTCCAACAGTCCAAAAGCAGGCACACGAGGCGGATACTAGATAAAGGATTGCCTGTGAGTGTTTGTGTTGACCTATTAATGAATCTTGTGTACGTGTGTGTTTACAGTCGATTCTGTGATAAATGTAACCAGATTTGTAAAGTAAAACCACCAAATAAATAATATTAATAATAATAATAATAATAATAATAATAATAATAAAAGAACTCTTGAGCAGCTGGAGATAAACATTTGATTCCCTCCTGAATCCGTCGAGACAGTTTTGTTTGTAATATCTAAATCTACGTGTGTGTTCACATGCGTGTGTGTGTGTCTCGTGTAGTCCTCAGTGTTGCGTGGTCCGCTTCAAGCTCGTCTGAAAGGTTCCTGTCCAGTTCGGATCAGTCACCTGGATCATCTGGTGCTGACGGTTCGCGATCTGAAGAAAACCACCCAGTTCTACTCCTCCGTCCTGGGAATGGAGGTGGTTTCGTTTAAGGTGGGTCCGGATCCATTTCCCAGTATTCAGTGACCGTTGTGTACGTGTACGCATGAGCAGACGTCTCCGTTGCTTAGCGACCAGCGCTTTACTTCACGGTCAGATGTCCCGGGTTCGAATCCCAGATTCCCAATTCTGCAGATTCCCCCCACAGTCCTAGGACATGCAGTCAGGTTAATCAGAGACACTGAAATTATCCCGTGTGTTTGTCCCTGTATGTTGCAACAGACCGGCGACCTGTTCAGGTGTTTAGTGTATTCGCACAGGATGTGTCCAAGCGCTGGTAACACTCCTTATGGATGCATTAGCACGTAACCATGTCTGATCACCACAAGGTGGCAGCATTGTATAAACATGCAAGTTTAAGTTCATCATATAATCAAACATTTAAATAATAATTAGAATTAGAATCATTATTATTAACATTTATATGATTTGCTGTTTGTGCTCCTTCAGGGAAATCGTAAAGCTCTGAGTTTTGGAGAGCAGAAGTTTAACCTGCATGAAGTCGGGAAAGAGTTCGAACCCAAAGCTGAGAGTCCCACACCGGGTTCTGCAGATCTGTGTCTCATCACCCAAACCCCACTGCAGTCAGTCGCTGCTCATCTGAAGGTAATGTACGAGGATGTACAGGTAATGTACGGGTGCTCTGATGGTACGGGGATGTGGTACGACCACACTGACCTAATGTGTGCCGTCGTTATATATAAAAGTCTTCTCGTGGTTTTTATTTGCTATCATTTATCCGAACAGGAGTGTGGCGTGAGGATCGAAGAAGGACCGGTGGAGAGGACGGGTGCGCAGGGTCCCATCGTGTCACTTTATTTTCGAGACCCCGATAACAATCTGATCGAAGTGTCCAACTACGGCAACGAGTGCTGAAACCCACAAATATTCATGACCCATGATGCTTCTGTATTTTTATAAATGTTTTATTTAATAAACATTCGTTTCACACGAGAATCAAACTAAAAGATGTCGTATTGTTTTATTACAAGAACAGGGTTACACTTTATAATAAAGCTCCTATTACATTGATTTATACCTGAGTTTATTGATATGAATTATTGATGTATTGTAAATCTTTACAACTCATTAATAAGCAGTTATAAAGCATTAATAGACACTTACTTGCTAAATTTAGAGCTTACATTGACATTTACAGATGGATGTGCACTTACGGTTCCAGGCTAGAGATCAGAAGGTCACCCGTTCAAGCTCAATACCCAATACTCAGTGGTCACTGTCAGGCCCCTGAGCAAGACCCTTGATAGTAATAGTTATATACTTACTACTACTACTACTATCACTACTAGTACTACTACTATTATGAATTATAATAATACTATAATACTTTTACTCCTCCTCCACCTCCTCTTCCTATAATAATAATAATAATAATAATAATAATAATAATAATAATAATAATACTAGTTCTAGCACTTATAACAACATTCATGTAAAATAAACATGTTTATATTATTATATACACAGATTTAATAGTTCTTTAAATTGCAGAATGATCATGGGAATCCAAACGCTGCGTGTCTGAGAGTTTATAGTCGAGATTTTCACTTTTATAGATGCTTAAAGAAGATAAAAAGATTTTCTTGTGAAATGAGTTCATTAGTGGTCCCACGCTCAGCTTAAAACCTTAAATTTTTTTTACTAACAGGGTTAAAAGGCTAAAATGTTTGACAAATACATCACAAAGGAATTTTTTTATGATGTTGGACCGTGATGGAGTTTGTTTTTGCCAATTTTGCGAGCTGAACGTCGGGTAGATTCCACACGTAAAAAACCAAAAACAAACAAACACATTTATTGAAGACTGTAAACATGTCAGGAGTTTAAATATTGACCGGGAGCTTTTAGTGGCGCGCAGTGTTTGATGGTAACAAAGAAACGATGGAGTAACTGCAGTAATCAGACTGAAGGTAAACGGTGCGAGGAAACACACACACACACACACACACACACACACCCTCCACCCAGCTTTGATTTCTGACAGGAACACGTCAGTCGTTTTATGGCTCCTTGTTGCCGGGAAAATCCGGTTTTAAAAACTCCCTCGAGCAGCCAGAATGTTGGCGTCTCGGATATCGAAGGGATTCAAGGGATTAAAAGTGTCGCCGCCACTTCAGAAACATTTGAGAATAGAAATCAGTTCAGTTCTGTAAGTCGAGATCATCCAGGAAGATAAAATTCTCTCAATTTATTATATAACACAGAGAACTCTTAAAACTCTTTGTTCTCCGTTGCTGGACGATCCCTGATTACATTCCAGAACGAGACCTCATGCCTGTTTTCTTTTAAATGGCCCGCGGGCCACATACGGCCCTTTTTGGACGTCACTGTCCAGGCCAAGTATTTATGTTGCGCACACAATCATTCGTACAATCAAACATCTGTGCGACTTTTTAATTTAGACTTGACACGACTGATAGTGTTTATTATTTATCTATTTACTATTTACTTTGTGTCTGTGTGGGCTTACTCCGGGCGCTCCGGTTTACTCCTACAGTCCAAAAACTGGCAGGCGGATTGAAGTAGGGCAAATCGAAGACACAAAATTGTGTCCATAACTGTGTTTGACGTGACTTGTGTAATGAATGAACTGTTGAATGTCATGGGTGTTACATGGGAGTGAACAAACATGACGATAATAAAAAAATAAACAAACAACAACTTTTTATTTATTTTATTTTATTATTCCTTTTTGACCTCCATCACAAATTATGATTTATATTAATTATTACAAAACATTTTAGGTCTCGAGTGTGTGTGTGTGTGTGTGTGTGAGAGAGAGAGAGAGAGAGAGAGAGAGAGAGAGAGAGAGACTGGCGACCTGTTCAGGTG
>JAOTRQ010102551.1:0-10123 GCA_028565875.1 Hoplisoma paleatum | reverse complement strand
GTCGACCAATGGAATTTGGCCGACTAGTAATTTTTTCGGTCGACCAACGAATAATTGATTATTTGCGGACAGCCCTACTGTTTAGAGACTTAGGATCAAAACAGCATCGCAATAAAGTGGTTTCATGAAAGTTTATAGTTTGGCTAATCTAAGGAAAAGTTAAATAATATTGAGGCTTTTCAAATGGTGCTAGGATGAGGAAACTATGAGGGATCATCATAAATGTGGGGGAGTGGTATTTGCTCGTGTCTGGGACCGCTTATAGTCCACATTTTGATCTGATTTTCACCTTTTTAGTCCTTATTCAAAGATGTATGAGATGTTGTGATGGTTGTTGTGAAAACAGACGACTATGAAGTCAACCAAAAATATTCTTTGTCCATGGGATTAAAGTGATTTTGATGAAGAGGCACACATCAGAGCTAGGCTCCCGAATACATCATGACTGGCTAGGCAAAGTGCTGCTCATATAGGGTGGGACTCCTCATAATAAGTCGGTCTTTGTCGGCGTTTTGATGGCGACATGAACAGAAGAGGAGAAAGATCAGTGTGTGGCTTGACGTACACAGCGCTGACCTGTACATGCACTGGCCTAGTGCCTAAATACACCAAATGTGAATGTGCATAAATGTTCTTGTACTAAACCCGTCTGATGTCTGTTCTTTAGGTGAGCGGTCTGCCCACACCTGATCTAATCTGGCAGCTGAACGGCGTGACAATCCGTCCGGATTCCTACCACAAGATGCTGGTTAGAGAGAACGGCGTCCATTCTCTAGTAATCGAGCCGGTCACTAACAGAGATGCGGGCGTTTACACGTGCATCGCCAGCAACAGAGCCGGACAGAACTCCTTCAATCTGGAGCTGATTGTAGCTGGTACATAATCTTCTTGTTCACTCTGTTCTATAAAAACTCACTAATTCCAAACAGATATCTGAATACATCGTACCCGACAATGAACCCAGTCATTTCAGCAGCACAAACATTTATCTGTTATAGATTAAACAAAGCTGCCAAACATGTTTCTTTTCTGTTGTAGCTAAAGAGATGCACAAAGCTCCCACCTTTATCGAGAAGCTCCAGAACACAAGTGTTGCCGAGGGTTATCCTGTGCGTTTGGAGTGCCGTGTTTCTGGAGTCCCGTTCCCACAGATTTTCTGGAAGAGAGAAAATGAGTCCATCACTCACAACACAGACAGAATAAGGTGCTTATTATATTTTATATTACATTACATTGCATTTAGTCGACGCTTTTATCCAAAGCGACTTACAATGAGAAGTACAAGAACACAGGTTAGAAGGAACATCATTGTACAGCTGAGGGCAAGTTTGTTCAGAGGTGTTGGGAGAGTAGATGCTCTTTGAAGCTTTTGCTTTTGAAACAAATCCGAAAATTATTTATCACCGGGTACTGGTATCGGGAATTACTGATATATACTACCCAACCTAATTCACAGGGGTTTGCTGACAGTTCTAGGTGTACAATCCGCCATTACAATCCAGTTATACCTATTAATATTGATACATCAATAATAATATATATATATATATATATATATGGACTAGACGCCAATATGGACAATACGGACTATTGAGAGAATTGATACCTACTAGACTGATTTTAATGTTGACATGATGTTCGACCAGTACAGAGACATTTAATCATTATGTGCTTTATATGTGTGTGTGGGGTGGAGGTGGGGTTTGTGATTGGAAGGTTGCTGGTTGAATTCAGAGAGTCAACAGGTCACTATTGGAGGGCCCATGAGCAAGGCACCGAACTCCTAACTGCTGCTTGGGTATCGTGGCTAGAGCTGCTTACTACGACAGGCATGTGTGCTCACTTCTGCACCATAGTGTGTGTTTCACTGCACAAGTTGGGTTAAACAGGGAGGAGTAATTTAAAAAGCACAGCGGTGATTTTCTTAATTAAAAAATTTTGTAGTCGCCATTTGTTTGTTCATTCGAAGTACGAGTGTAATATAATATAAAAGTACTTTAAAAAGTTCTGTGAAATTTCCAGTGATTTGGTCATAGAACCACTAGCATGCCTTGCACTATTAGGTTATGCTTTCGGAAGCCTGCTATGGATTCTTGCGGTTTCTGCAGGTATGTTTTTATTCGCAAGCACACTGAACCACAGCTCACATAAGTCAGTTCCATAAATGGCAACTACTGGTCTGCTGGACTCGACGGCTGTTCAAACAGCTACGAAGTGTTTACACAAACGATGACAAGCAAGACCTTTTAAAGGGGAGCACACACACTTCCACATCCACAAACATGCCTGTCTTACATTTATAGCCTAACCTAAGGCTTCTGTAGACCAAAACTTAGATGTGGTCACCCACGAGTCAACCACATGAAGAAAACAATAAAAGAGACGCTTTTTTAATTAGTGAAATTGTTACATAAGGTGGTCATTTCATAATGAACAGCCAGTAACTCACTCCGGCTGTTTTTTTTTAAGAACTTCATGTTTACAAGCTGCCTACATGGTGTTTTCCTACCATACGGACAGACATGAACAGAGTTGTTGTTTTATTATTTGACAGTTCAATTTTCAGCATTTAGAAGATGCTTTTATCCAAAGCGACTTACAGGACAGTTACACTATACAGTCTGAACAATCAAAATTAACAAATTAATACTGAGATAGAATCTGCACATTTAACGATTTTTATAATTATTAAACTTTAATTACTTTCATGTGGAGAAACAAGTCTTTCTGTCATTAAAAAATAGATCAAAAGCTCACCTCTTTACCAAACACTTAAGCTAAATCACTCATTTATTTACTTTTACTAAAAGACTCACGAAGTTATATACGTTTTGTATTTTTCAGCTAATATGGTTGTTTACTAGTATGGAAGCTCTTCTGTCCGTCGCTCTAGATAAGCACATCTGCTCAATGCTGACATCACAAGTGTAAATGTTAAATAAGAGTTGTCTGCTTTTTTGCTCAGTATTAGTACCATTGTATTTTTTGCCTTACCTAATTACTCTTTTTGGTATTTATCTGAGGATAATAACTTGGAAACCATACTGCACAGACTCTAAAGAAAACATTTTATAATTTTTACAATAATATAATAGTGTTGCAGTTTGGCACCTGCACTACCTGCTCTGTCAGCATGTTATTCAACATAAAACTTAGCAGAGATCAAAAGCGTGGCTTTTCTAATTCAATGTTAGAAGTTTTAAGTACACTAATTACTTATAGGTGCACAAACTATGTGCATGAACTAGGTTTCCAGCTTAGTGACTACCGTATGGGAAGGCAAATTCTTTTTTCAGTTTAAAGGATGTATTCTCATTTATATTTATTATTATATTTTTGTGTCATAAGACAACATAATCACACAACCGATTATCGTTTTTTTAAAATCGTTCCATCCAGTCAGTATGCACCGTAAAAGTAATTCACCACCACATTACTAGGGGGCTATCAAGTGTCTAAGGGTTTTGTTGTTTTTGTATTTACTTTCCAGTTTAATCCCTGAGAGAGAAAGTTCATTGTAGAATTTAACTGATCAATATTGATTTAAAATGAATGATTTAAAATGTTGGCTCATGAAAGAAACCTTGCCATATACAGAAAGTGAATACTTTATTCACAATCGTGCACACTCATTGTTTTGGTGGCTAAAGTTTGGACATTTTGGAGGTTCACTTAGATGAGGGTGGCTTTGTAAAGGGAGTCGAGTTGACGTTGGGACGACTAGGTCACAAGATGTGGTTTGTTTTAACACTGACTTCAAGCCCACTCTGCATCTTTGGGATAAATCGTCTGTTACAAATGAGTCCTTCTTATCGAGTATCAGGGCCAGACATCACGAATGCTCTTTGGACTGTACATACAAACAAATCTTTTCTCAACATTGGAGGCTTTTAGTAAATAACTTTGCAATAGCAAAATGTCACTGACTGTCGATGTGACCGCTTTGTTTTTTACTTATTTACTTATTTATACTGTGTATGATGTTAATTTCAAAAGTAATATTTGTACATACATTTACATTTTACAGTACCACGTTCGACTCTGTATGTGACAAAGAATTCTTGGTTTGCTTTAATAACCCCGTATCCTTGTTTCTGGTTATGAAATGGGACGTGGTCCACACGGCTACATGACCATATATTTCTGTAGTATTTAAACATGGACTAACAGTGGTGTGCTCTGAACTTTTCAGCATGCATCAGGACAACTTCGGCTATCTGTGTATGATTATCCAGCCGGCTTTTAAGGAAGATGCAGGCTGGTACACCGTCTCAGCCAAGAATGAAGCTGGCATCATCTCCAGTACAGCACGACTCGATATACATGGTGAGTCAGTCACACATACATTCAACCTCGAGTCCAAGATAATAAGCATTTGGGTTTCTTTTCATGTCGGAGTGTTGTAGTAGGAATGAACACCTGGTATAAAACGTTTCATTAAACAGTTTCCAGATCAGACGTAGGGAGCCAAAGTGAGGTAATATAATTGGGCTATTACACGAGAAAAAAACTCATCCACTGGGCCAACAAAAGCAAACTCCCTTTTTAGACCCGTTCCCTAAAGTAAATCCTCCTGTCATTGCCTCATGCTTGCCATTAACATCGTTTTACGAATTTTAATCTTTTAATTAATGCTGTTGCATGACAGGGTTTACTAGGGTTGGAACGTAGAGCTGGCAGCATTCCCTAACCACTGTTTAGTGATTACACTGTATAAAGGAAATGCATTGGTATGGTATTGGTTGGTATGATAGTAACCAAAGATTTATAAGGAACCACTTGAATAGAATGGTGTGTGCTTTGCACACCCATCTTAATTATTATCTTAAACTTCAGGACTTTTTGTTACAGTTTGTCCGGGTTCTTTTCGGGTACTTTGGTTACCTCCCACAGTCCGGTTAATTAGAGGATCTGAAATTGTCCTGTGCATATGTGTGTGTGTGTGTTTGTTTCAGTACACTGTAACAGACTGGCAACCTTTTCAGGTGTTTAGTGTTTTCATTGTGTCCAACTGTGACCCTTAATTAGATTAAGAGGTGATGAAACTAGGTGATGAATGAATGGATGGATGCTAATTTATTTACTCTTTTTAATCTGTTTGTAGCTCAATATCATCAAACGCACATCACAAAGCCAAAGAAGATGCGCCCTTCAACCAGCCGTTATGCTGCTCTGACCGAACGTGGCCTGGATGTAAAAGCAGCCTTCTTCCCCGACTCCAGCCCCCTGCCTCCCGGTGCCCTAGTGGAAAGCGATGACCTGTAGATGCGCAAAGGCTCTGGCTCTATAAACCCTAACCATTTGACTCCAGTGCCAGTGTCCCCACAACATTTCCACAATCGCAGTACCTGCACACATGGAACTTCTTTAATTTCATATCCAAAACTTTCACTTTATCATGATAAATTCGAGTTTTATTCAGTGGGGTAGCCTGATGGGCACTGAAGTGTGGTTGTTCCCCTAAAAACAAAAAACCAAGCTGATCCGAAGGAGGAGCAGCGATAAAGTTTTTCACAAGTGCCTAAAACGTATTAAGCATATCAAAATCTATTCTAAATAAAGTAGTTTTTAGTTTTGCATGGTGCCAATACTTATTTCTAAGTGCCGTAGTCTTCCGGGTTTCTGGAAATCTGTTCATTTTGTAGAAATGTATTTATATAAAATAGGGGAAGTGACATGAATGGGGTGCGTTTAATTTACTTCTCAGGCACTTTCAAAGCCGGTCTGAAATTTATACTGGACTGGGAGAAGATGGATTTGATCACACTGCCACACCCATTCATCCAGTCTGGATTTCCACAGTGCCGTTAACTAGATTGAGGCCGGGCCTTATTATTATTTCTCCTTTTCTTTTTTGTTTGGTCATGAGGAAGTTGTTGAAGAAAAACGTCGAAGTTAGACGGATGTTATGTTTCTACGGACCCGAGTGACTGGTAGGTGAGAGAAGTTGATAACGAGAGGCAGAGTTGGTGCGGTAATGGATGTCGGTGGTGCTAGTTTTGGAGAACATGAAGAGCATTGGCTACTACACAAAGAATTTGGTGTCACTTTATATGGACAGTGAAAGTGGTTTCAAAAAAACAAATTAACCAAAAAGTCAGTTTGCAGCGAGTACGTTAGAGGCTGAAGTGAGTTTCTGATTTGAGATTTGGAACGACAGACTCATACAGGTGTATTTATCACTTATTCATGACTGTATAGTTCAGTAAGAAGGAAACCACTGAAGCACAGCCATATTTACAGCCATATGCAGTCATTAAATTATATTAGTGATTCTTTATGGCTTCGCCAAATTCAAAACCTGCCTTCTTTATGGCTTCGCCAAATTCAAAACCTGCCTTATTTAACTATGTATGCTCCTTCTTTAATATTAATATATACACATACACAACACCAGTACTTGTATTACATCAGTTTTGATTGGCGTAAACGTTGCACACATTTTAAAGCTTGCATTTATTTTAAAGTTATATTCGAAAGTATGATTACATATGTACTCGCACAAATCCTTTCGGTTATTTTTTGCCTTTTTTGTTTTGCTGTTAGCTGTTTATTATTCACACACACTCATTATGAATTATTCTATTTCCAAGCCAACCTGCCTGTATTTGGAATGTTCTTCTGTCTGACCATTTTGGTTCATGGACAACGTAAATAAAACATATCTTGAAATGCTGTGTTGGATGGGTCAGTCTGAAGTAATATTTTTATTTATTAGTCAAAAGTCATAAGCATGTCCTTTAACTGTACACTGTGATGAATGTTTATACACTGATACAATTATGACAGGACAGGCTGTTTACTTCTTACACAAAACGTCTTTAATTTCAAACACTGTTTGCTTTTCCGATTCAACTTACTTTCATGTCTTTGGACTGTGCGAGGAAACTGTTGCCCCATTCTCTAAAATGAACTGTTATGATTCCCACAACACTTTTACAGGCCATTTACAGACAGTTCAGGCATGAAAACCAGGCCCATAAAAAAGGAACTGAACAAGTCTGGTGGTTGGGAATTCCAGAGTTTGGCTCTGACCTTTAATCCCTTTTAACATATTTGGGTTGAATTGGTGGTTTTGATCTGCTAGATTGCTGCAAATTCCAGTAGCCACTCCCAAAAGAGTGCAAATTGCTTTTCCAGAAGTGTGGAGGAGGTTTAAGTTGCAAAAGCGATCGAAACTCAGGATGATGACCACCAAGCAGGTGGTCAGCTGTGTACATTTGAGGTTCTTCTGAGGGACGGTAAGAGCTACAGTACATCTACATCTATAGTACAGAGTCAAGAAGAATTTTATTTGCTATTCTTTTATTTTAAATTCTACTCTCAGCAGGAGTTAGTAGGAGTTAGTAGCCTATCAGTTAACATACTGGACTAGTAATTGAAAGGTGACTGGTTCAAGCCCCACCACTACCATTAGCCACTGCCGATTCTTAAGAAAGAGCCACAACTGTACATTGCTTTGGATAAATGTGTGTGCTAAATACCATAAATGTGATCATACATCCTGGTATGTGCGTGTTAATGTGTTGCTTCACAAGGCTGGAAGCAGAACAGCCGATGACATCAGGCAGCAACTCAAATCTTCCACACATTGACCCTACGCCCTCATCCTTTGGCAGAATGAGTATGCAGCTATATGCCGGCCATTAAAATCTCCCAAATAGCCAAAAATAAACCCAATTTTAATCCAGCTGTGATGAAGACTGAGCAGAACTTAGAAAACCAAGAAAATTTGCTTCAAGTCTTCCATATTTAGCCACATTAATTCACTGTTCATACTGGTCACATTTTAAAAACATCCGTTGTGAGGTCAATGAAGTGTATAAACCCTAGTTGTTAAGTTTCGTTTGTTACTACACTCTACACATTCATTGCTAGTTGGTGTAAGCACTTGTTTATAATCATGAAGAATCTCATGAAGAAACTAGTTATCTAGCAGCCTTCACAGTAACATGAACTCAACCTAACTAAACATGTTTGGGATTAATTAAAACGTCACCATTAATTAACAGTAACATCTGACTTTACCAATTATGATTTGACCTTAAGTCTTGATAAAAGCCTTTCATACGTGCATACCTAGAGGGAGTAACACTAAATTAATGCCTAGAGTTTAGAACAGAATGTCCAACAAGGTTATGATCAGGTGACCATATAATTCTGGTCATTTCTTTTTATAAAAATGCTCAGAATAATTCTTATTGGTCTATTAATCTAATAAGCCTAATAGGGATAAGTCTAGTACTTATTTACATTCTTAACTAAGTTACATAGCCAGTCCTCCATCCACTAATAGAACCTGTCCCGTAACGTAGGGAGCCTCCAGGAGAAACAAAACAGACTGTGCCACCTCCTCCGGCTCACCAAATCGACCTAGTGGAATTCTCTTCACCTCCTCATCCTCGTTTAGTCCTGCTGTCATGTCTGTCCGAATGAGTCCTGATGAATGACAAAATACAGGATAAAAAACAAAAAGTTCTACAATTTAAATGCATTTATAAATCTAAACATTTCCCTATCTTCTTAAATCTGAATTATTGAACCGTTATCATTCATGTGTAGCTGTTCTTGTTTTGTTTCTGATTGTTTTTCTGACATAGCTTTCCTCTTGATATCACATCATAACTGGCGTTCCATTCAGATGTTTCGCAAGTTCAATACGGAATTATTAAATATAGGCATCAAATTTAAAAAATATTGCGTTTCCCATGCAGACTATGCCATACTACCCACCTAGTCATTGTGCCTTGGTACCCACAAAATAAAGAAACAGTTACCTGGAGCTAGCAAGTTCACTCGTATGTTTCGAGAAGCAACCTCTTTGGCGAGGGAGCGTGTGAAGCCCTCAAGGCCGGCTTTGCTCGCACTGTACACACACTGACCAGCATTTCCTTTTACACCTACCACAGAACCTGTCCACACAACGGCATCAGTTAGCTGTGAAACACATTTATTTATTCAATGTATTACTTTTCACGCCATGTTTCATGTCAGGAGACATTCATTCATCACACACATCAAACACAGTTGTGGATCATTTTTTTGTCATCAATATGACTTACCTGCTTGTTTTTGGACTGTGGGAGGAAAACGGAGTCGTTTACAAAAGTAAACATTCTTTTAAAAAAATTAGCTAAAACAATATAAACTTATAAAAATATAAACCTGTTTGGCGACGCAATTGTTAGCCTTGTGAAATCAGAACCGGTAATTACGATACTTTACCGCCACCAAGTGGTCATGATATAGTAATAGCAGTAAATCTAGCTGACGAAGTCTCGTTCTGAGGAGATTCTAATTTGAGGAGACGTTTTGTCCTGTTTTTTTCATGTTCTCAAAACGTTTATATTATGAAATGCTATATAATGTATCATTTAACATTGTAAAGTTAGAAGCCCCATTTTTCAAGATCAAACGTTCTAGTGAAGTTACATTAGGTCAAAGCTGTAGGAATGTTAGCTGAGACATAGTGTAGCTTTAAGCTTTAAATGTAACATTGCATAACTTTAAATAACACAAATACAGTCAGGCTACTTTTATACTAGTAAAAAGGCTGTGCATAAACTTAGATTTGCTTTTCGTCCTGTTATTTTTGAATTTAGTATACATTATATTTTATATCATGTATACTAAATTAAAAATATACAACAATCTGGTCTCATGATATAAATCCTAACAACGAGAGCTTGGTTAGATGCTATAATCTGGAAGTAAGAAACATTCCTGGTTGGTTGGCTGGTGTTTACCTGAGTGGGAACAGGGTGTAAACAATTAGGTTTATAGCTATAAAATATATCTGAGGTGATGTCTGAGGTGAACAGATGAATGTGGCTAATATTTGTGTGAAAGGGGGAGTTTGGTAAGAATAGTTTGGAAAAATTCTAGCCCTATCACAGTTGTGAGCTTGAACAAAACCCTTAACTAAAATTTTTACAGATAAAACTGGATTATCGTAAAAGGCAACATATTTATCCTCCTGAGACCCAGACTTTTCCCTCATGTGCTTTTTTTATTTTGTCTAGCTATTTGGGATTAGTAGGACTTACCAAGCATAAAAATTAAATTTTGTCTTTGTACATGAAGCCGTTTTTGGAAAAAACAATGTCCTCGTATGGAGACAGTA
>JAOTRQ010102540.1:0-10123 GCA_028565875.1 Hoplisoma paleatum | reverse complement strand
ACATCTTTCAGCAGCGTGGATACACTAGTCGCCGACAGGGAAAAGGATCCATCCTCCGGAACACCGATGATGCGAATATTCTGTCGCCTCAAGCGAGACTCCAGATCCTCACATTTGGCCCCCAGATCGGCGACAGCCGTGTTGATAGAAACAATATTGTTCTGAAGTGCCGCTACATCATCCGTGCATGTTGAGAGGGATCGCTCAACTCTATCCACAACCGTCTGAAGACTCACCACTTTTAAAGTGGCGAAATCGCAGAGAAGATCTGCTTGGAGCGTCGCGAGATCTTGTTTAATGTTGGAATAATGTTCATTCATTATATTGCGGAGTTCAGCAACTACAGCGCGAGCAATGTCCAATTTCAAAGTTGCCAAGTCCGAAACGGCAGCAGGGTCAGAGGGCACAATCAGAGGGCTCGATTCTGCACCTGGGCTCGAGGACGCTGCACGAGGAGTAGGCCGGAGCGTGGACTGAGAAAGACCGGCGGTTTTAACTACTTTCGGCGGCATGAATGCGGAATAATCCGATAAAAATAAATAATTGTGATGTGATATTCAAATGGGAGAAAGAGATCGAAAACTAGCACATTAAAAACATTAATTTAAAGAAAGCTTCGCGGAGCCCTAGAAAAAACTCCATGTGGTCGTAAACCGGAAGTCTCACCTTTTTTTATTTTCTCTCTTTTTGGTTGGAACAGTCTTTTTTACTTTGACCTCCATTGGATTCATCAAAACTACTACAAGAGTGCAACCTCGACCCTCGGTCTGGTGTAGGCCTCTCTGCGTACTCCACACATTGATCTACCAAGAAGAGGGTCAGTAATCAGAATACTGGTTTGTCTACTAGTTTTATATCCCCTTTTCAACTGAGCAACAGATTTTCAGTTTTAGAGACTTTTAATACTAATAATTTGGACAAGGATGAGGATCTTTCTCCAGCACAAACCCGAGTTCTTATCTCACAGGCCTTACAAGTGCACAAATTCATTAGGAAACGTTATTTTAAACTCATACAAACATCTCACCACACGGCCATTGTTGAAAATGCTATATCTGCTGTTGGGATCCGACCAAATAACCCTCTGTGATCACCGATGAATCTTTGTTTATTGATATTGATGAGGCAAACCAATCCAGTAAATTTAAGAGATTTTTTTACCAGTCGATGTGAGAAAAAGCTGCAGTCAATCTGGTATACCAGGGTTGGAGGAACTTCCACTCTGCCAGTCGATGTGAGAAGATTACTGGTCATTCTGGTATGCCAGGGTTGGAGGAGCTTCTGCTGGTCATACTGGTATACCAGGGTTGGAGGAGTTTCAGCTCACTCGAAGCATCAGCTCAAAGCACCGCTTAAGAAATCTCCAACTACCTGCAATTGTGTTGACCCTATTTATACATTTTCCAGTTCATTGTTTTAAAACCAGTCTAAGATGGTTCCTAGGGTGCTGCCCTGGGCAGTTAAAAGGTCTTTCAGTCTCGCTGACATCTCCTAATAAGGAAAAGTTTTTAGCTGGGCTCAAGGAATGTAGAACAGCTACTTGTTAGTTTCCTGTTTCAGCATTATTGTTTCTCAATAATTCATGAATTTTCCCAATATTCCCCTTTCAAGTGCAAACCTTTGTTTTTACAAATTACCAGGTTGAGCGCTATTGATTATCAATGATATGATCACACATCTTCCAGAGATTAGATGAATACAAAAATCTTGCTACTCTAATGTTATATGTAAGGGTCACAGATTGAGCCCCATAAAAAAACATTAAAATGTAATCATATCTAGTGAAAAGAAATCATGAATGCGATATTCCGACCGCAGTGTCAGCTGTGTTAAAGGACGTGCTAATAAAAAGCAAGTTATTTGACTGCCACGCTGTCTTGTTGTCAGGAAAAAGAACATGAGGAAAACCCTAAACAAATACACAGGAAAAACATTGATGGAAAAACCTGTATGAGATAAACATATACATTTCATCAGGCTTCTTAACCTGGATACATTTGGTCTAAGCATACAGAACCATAACCAGCTCTTGTCCTGTTCTCTATCCTAATTATTTTGCATATAAATCAGTGTGTAATACAAAGAACTGAAAACTAATATTGTTTTCGTTGATGAATTTGGTGTCTCTGACATCATAGACATTCACCAACCACCTGTAAAAAATAGATAAAGCGATAGATAGTAGGAAAGTGGTTACAAACAATACAACATTTCAGGCCCAGTAAGTTTGATCTTCCTGCTCCTCGTGTTCGGGGTCATGGTCCGCCCCACCACTATTTATAAGCAGGATAGTCTCTTCCTGTCCTGAGTCACCCACAGTAAACCCCCTTTAGATGATAGCATTGATCATTTTACTGCCAATGCTCTTAGGCACGGGATACAACAACATCCACATACCTCAAGAATAGCCAATCCAACACATACTGCCATGGTCAATTGTAATTACTCATTTCCATGATTCAAAGAAGTTTTCCATCCATTCTGTGAATGGGTTATCTATACAATATTTTTCTTTCAATTTTTGGAAGGGTCTTTAGTTTTTCCAGAGCCCTGGAGACTGTGCCTTCTGGGGCAGTTGTTGTTGGTAATAAAGGTACAGCAGGTGGTTCCAATCATATGGCAGACACCTCCTTTATCTGCTAATAACCTGTCTAATGCCATTAATGAGGATTTGTTCAATTGGTCTTTAAGACCTACTACAGCTTGCACCGTGAAATTTACGAATCTCTGTTGATTGTAATTAAGAATTTCTCCAATTTACATTTTTAGTTTATAGTGGACCACCAGAATAATGTGCTCTCGAACCCAGCTGCAATTTGGTTTCTGGCCTTGAACTCATCAGACACTCCTCTGAGTACACCGATGCCATCTATACAAACCTGCTTACCGTAGGAGCCACCTGGTTTGACAGATCTTACTTGCCGGTGAAGCCTAATCACATCTGCAGGGTCTTCCACAACATCCTGTCCACAACATCCTGTCTGATGATTCTGAAAAGATAACCGAAATACAGCACCCACCACCTTTTCTGAAATTAGTGCAACATTAACAATGCCCTCTTTTTCAGAAACATCCAATAGAAGGGTTGGGTCTGGTGTGCACTGGGTTGGTGATGACAACATGGCCTTTGCAATGTAGGCAAGTGCCTGCATATAGTTTAAACTTAAAAGATAAAGTTGACAGTAGCTACAGCATGAGAAACTAAGCCTACATTCATTTTACCAGCAGTCCATAATCAAGATGGGATGTGTTTAGGAAATTGCCATTATAACATTGATGTGTAGTGATTACTTCAAACGTGATTAGTTGTGAAGTTTAGTAATGGTATTACTTAAACTTTTAATTAGTATAGTAATTGTTAAGTTAATTATTTTAAGGCCTATCAGGTCAGGCTTGTATTGAGAGGGACCCGGCTTTCTTTAGGGGATTAAGACTAAAAGCCAAAAGGAAGTCTGTTAGCTCTCCAGGGGTCTAAGTTCAGCCTGAAGAGAGATATATTTATGTCATTCACACACACATCGAAGATAGCGTAAATTTTTGTGAGTACCATATTTTATTTGTAATATGAAGGCCTTCCCCTTGAATTTACCGCTGATCTTCATTGCACCCGCACTGGGTTGAGTGGGGGGTGCTTGTATGTGGAGTCTCAAGGAGAAAGGTCCTGGCTCCCCCAGGCCCTGAGATATGATGCCGAGCGCTACATCCAAAATCGGTACTCCCATGATTTGCGGCACGAGTTACAGAGGTCATGGTGCCATTTCTCACAAATTTTAAAGTGCTACGCGGTCGGGACACATACCATCCGATTCGTCTTGAAGAGTAGATGCTGTTGGTCACTAAGAACTTAGGCCAACTCATGGCCACCTTTTAGGCAAAGTCGGAGCATTTTTATAATGTTTAGCTAACAAATTTTAATTTTAATCAGGCGCCGAGAGTCACAAAACTGGTAACAAAATGATCGATAGAACTTGTTGATAGTCCAGTCATCTTTGTGTCTCTGAAAGGTTTAGATATGGTTCAGAGTCAGGCGAGTGAAACACACAAAGCCCTTGAAAATAGTTCAGGTCAAATTTCCACCTCTGTTTCATGCAGTCAGCTCTGTCCCAAAGTATTTTTTTTCCACGCGAAAACAGGCTGGCCGGGATGCTGATCTCAGGCCTACCTTAGACACGTGACAGAGATGCTTGATTTCAATGCTTCCAGATTCGGCACACAGCCTCTAATGGTGCCAAAGGCCTCAAGTGGTGTTCAAAAAGCGTTTATGGAAAACAATAGGAACATATTAGATTCTGGTCAGTCCAGAATGAGGTCTAGAGAGGTCCGCATGGTCCAAAGATTTAGCTTCACAGTGTTTCTTTGATCGACATACCGGAGACTCATATCTTGGGGCGTAGTTGAGTTAGGACTCTCCCAGGCACTGGAAGGTCCCAGGAGTCCTAAAATTTGGCTGGACTATTGCTAGAAGGACTTCCAAAGTCTTTCATTTGGAGCATGATTAAGAATGGTTTGTGGGCCTTAAGAATGGTTTGTGGCCTTTCAGTATTTATCTTGCCTCGCAAAAGCCTAAGACCTACATATACAAACTTTCCTAGATTTTACCCAGATATAGAGCTTCTGAATTTCTCACGTCACTTCTAAAGCTCTTGAGGGCCCACATATTCCAGGCCTGAGTCAATCAAGTAAATGTTTTTACTAAAAGTTATTAAAACTAAGTAATACAAAAAGTTTTATTTTTGAAGAAAAACAATGTTTTCTTCTGTATTATGACAATAATAAATAATATTTGATGCAATGTGACATAAGAATGACTGCTGTCAGACTGTGCTAAAAAGTGTTCAGCATTTGTCAGGTTTATTATTTTGTGGAAAATCTATTATAGCCGATTTAAATACATGTGTATTATAGATTGTTTAGTGGGATCCCAAACTCCTAAAAATTGGGGATTAATTGATTAGGGTCATGGATTTTAGGATCCTATAAATGGATTTGGGACAAACGAAGGAAAAGTAAGGAAGAACATTTTATTTAAAATAAACATTTTTTACAAAAAACAAACCGTGTCAGATGAGATTTTTTTATGCAACTTGACCTACAAATCATCCTTGACACTACACTCATTTAAATGCAGTATTCTATCGCCAATATATCTTCCCTAACAGCTATTTATTGTGATTTCTACCCTGTGCTCTGAATGTCAAAGTGAAGAAATACATGCAACCTGGATTTATCAGACACTAGCTAATTCATCATTGCGAAGTCCCTACTTTCAGGTGGTATCACCCGGTAACAATCTCAGGGATGGCTAAAAGGGACAGATCAACAAAATGTGATTTTAAGTGCAAACCTGGAGATCTTAGAGTTCATCACTGGAGCGACTTGAAGACCCAGCAGTGAAGGTGGCGGCCAGACTGGGCTGATGGGCCTCAGGAGTAGGAAATGAGGGCGCTTCACTCCTAACAAATTTCTGATTAGTCTTCTGTAAAGTGGCACCGTCGTAATTCCCCAGGGCTACTCCGCAGTCAAAAACCTGGGCAAAACTAATGCCACAAACGCCCAATGACACCACCCTAGGAGCGATTTGTCTTCTGACTTCTCAATCGATGAGTCAAAAGATGTGGGAGCAACGATACTCATCCCAATCCACAATGCAACGTTCTGTGGCGTGTCTATGACTGGTATAACCGAGTAGGCGAGACACCTCCGTGTTTATCATAAGTCAACCTTAGTTTAGCTGCAGGAAATATGACAAATCGAGCTTGATTTGTCACCCAATCAGTTGTCATTTTTTTAAGTGTAGGAAATAATTGACCCATAAGCTTACATACTGCAGAATTGCTTTCCAAACACTTAGAGGTCTTGGCCAACATAGGAGATTATCGCATATGACGGAATGTAGATCGGATAGTATTGTTGCAAGCCGAAAAGATGAAGGGTGAAACCTAGGCATTAAGGAGCAGAGAAAAAACTAACTGGCTTGAGAGGCTAAGAGCTACTAATGCTGGTGAGGAATTTATTGCCTAGTTGGTCGTCAGAAAGTTTCTCAATTTCAATCGATAAGTAAGGATGATGTTTCTTTATCTTAACATGAATAAACTGACCTATATGCGTTCAAAAGTTGTTGCCCCAAAGCTGTGGAACACACAGCCACACCATTTAAAATCAGCTGACTCTCTGGACAGTTTTAACCCTTTCACTCCCAGCATTTTTCCCGAAAATCATACAGTGTTGTAAAAACTTCTAACATTCTTTACTACTTTTGGGAACTGTTCGGTTCAGTGACGCCTCCTTTTACAAAGGTAAACGCCCATGCTTAGAAATCAATAACGGGTAAACCCGCGCTCGGTATTGTGGTGCGAATCATTACCGCGGGTAAACCTGTGCTCGGTAGTAACCGCGGGTAAACCCGCGCTCGGTATTGTTACCGCTGGTAAACCCACGCTCAGTATTGCGGTGCGAATCATTACAGCGGGTAAACCCGCGCTCGGTATTGTTACCGCTGGTAAACCAGCGCTCGGTATTGCGGTGCGAATCATTACCGCGGGTAAACCCGCGCTCGGAATTGTTACCGCTGGTAAACCAGCGCTCAGTATTGCGGTGCGAATCACTACCACCTCCTTTCACAAAGGTAAACAACACACATCCGGGTTCCGCTAAAACTTAGCCCATGCTTAGAAATCAATAGCGGGTTCGTCCGCACTTGGTATTGTGGTGCGAATCATTACCGCGGGTTAACCCGTGCTTGGGAGTCAAAGGGTTAAAAGACAGTTTAAAGTGCTATATTTTTAGGCTGGCATTTGTATAGTGGTAAGGTAGTAGCCATTGACTTTTTTTGTGCACTGTATTTCATGGTCGTTTTTAGTGTTTTCTTTTTTTGGATGTCCGTTTACGATTTTAATGTACTTTTGTGAGGCACTTTGTGGCCGGTGTCTAGGAGAAATGCTATATAAATACATTTTAATTATTCACATCTCCATGTGTCTGTTGCCGCAAGTGTGGAACAGTCAGTAAACTGAGGTTATTAGACCTGCGTGTTCTCATTGATAATGAGAGATGGAGCAGTTCAGCCACATACACAGGACCCTGGTTGTGTAATGCTCGATAGGTTATTGTTAAAATCCTAAAGTAAATTCTATGTTTCACAGCAAGGCCAGTGTATAGGAGTTGTGTGGGATTGTCTTTGACCACTCTTTTTCCCTTCTTTTCTTAAAAAAACTAAATTGTGCTTTAATTATGCGAAAAAACAAAGTTTAAATAAACTCAAACCAGAGAAGTACTCGTTAAAGCAAGTCATGGTTTCGTGTAACTGTATCTGTTTTTTTTTTGGGGGGGATATTATCTGTTCATGGGTCTTAAGCCTGATGCCAGTAGCAGATTTCTGAAGGCATTGCTGAGATCTGCATTGAACTACTGATGCTGGTTCATAAACCAACAGACCCTAAAACGTGTGTAGAGTGTGATCAAATGAAGGTGGCTGAATTGCTAGGCCAGTGAAGGTTAAGGTAACGTGTGAGATGCACCGGTGAGCATTGAAGTGTGTGCAACATGGTGACTGAGGACAAAGAGAGAAAAGGACTGGACTGGGAATTCAAAATGGTTTGCACACCTTGACAATCCCGGTTATTTGAAAAAGTTTGTCGACTATCATGAAGAAATCAGAATTCGAAAACAAGGTTTGGGGCAAAACTAATGTTAAAAGGTGACTGTACTTCCATACATTTTAAGTGCCAGATAATTCAAAACCACAACAAAATATCTACACAGAAAAAATAATTATAAGGAAAAAGAAAAAAACTATAAAGTTCTGAAGAGAAGAAAACGAGTTGTATAAGTGGGTCACTGCTTTCTAATTTTGGAAAGTTTATAAAAGCAATAAATGATGAAATACTTGTATTATTGTTCAGTAAGTATATGGAGGAGAAAGGGGAGGGGAGTTGGAGAAAGGGGAATAACAAACTTTATTTAAAATAATAAAGTGAGAAGATAAAATTATGAAATGTAATTTAAGCGACTTGATTCTATTTCGTTCCCTGCAGAACAATAAGAGGATAAAAAGAGAATCACAATAAAACAAAGAAACCGCATTTAAAACATTTTAACTCTTAAAAGGCAATCAAGATCCATATAAAAAAGAATGGTATTAATCACATTTGTTTGTCCTTATGTTGGGTCATTTGACGATATAAAAAGAAACATCACTTTTTGTCATTAAACGTGTTTGAAAATGTAGAGTTGAGCACCCGGATCAAATGCCTTTCCTTCTTGGTTCTTTGAGGTCAAGACCAATTGAAGTTGGCCTCCATTTTTTTTAATTATGATTAAGTGATTGAACAGATGAGTATTTTTTTTTGGATTCTACGAATTGTATATAAGTGTTGTTGTAATCTTGTTTTAATTTAATGCTTTGTCTCCCCAATGTATTTTTGATCACAGTGTGAGCAAGAGATCATATAAACTGCGTTTCTGAATTGTAAATGTAGACGGCCATCTATCGTGGCGTGGCCATTTCCAACTTTGATGTTATTAAGATGTAGACATTGTTTGGACAATTCTCATTTTTTACTTGCAGGGACGAATTTGGCCCGGACAAAGAGATCCTTTAAATTTTTGTTGTTCTTATACGAGGTGATAATTCTGAAGTTTTTGAGTTGGGGTTGTTTGTCCTGTAATTTACTAAAAAGATTGTTTTAATATTGCATTCATTGTTTTACTCAGGAGTGAGTATGGAGTACCAAAGGGAATGAGCTCAATGGTCAAAGCTGTCGCTGGTATTGGGTCTGAAGCAACAGGTTTTGGTGTAGATGCTGTTAATAAAGAAGATTGGATACCTGACGATAATACCTTGATATTAAAGGAATGCACTGTTTCCACTTTGATGTACCGTAAAACCCTTTGAAGCTAAAAGCTGAAAATAGGGTTCTGGTGGCTTCGTGAAAATGCTCATAGTAAGTACACATCTGGTGTAATCCAATCAACTGTGATTTTATGATGCCTTTGAAGGTGTGTTTAGGATGAAAACTTTTTTTTTAATAAAAGACTGTGTGTATCTGTACTTTTGAAAAATATTTTGGTATCGAGTTTTTGACGATCTCCTAAATGATTGAAGAAGACCGTTGTGTCAAAGAAATCAAGTTGATGTTCTGAAACCGTAGTTTTTACGCGTATGTGTGGATGATGCAAGCCGGCTGTTTCCAGGAATTAGTCAAAGAGGACCCTACCATGTTGCCATACCTCAAAGATGTCATAGAGTTATCTAAAATAAAGAATTGGTAAATGCGTGCATTTATTAAAGCGGGTCTTCTACCAGTCTGCCGTATAAATATTGGCATATGCTGGAGTAAATCATACATATCTTTTAAGTAACTGGGAGGTGTTTGTGATATTGGGTTGAGGAAGGAGTCTATATATCCTGCTATGTGATAGATTTCGCTATTACATTCCAAGACTATTGGACGGCCTTGGGGCACGCTGAACGGCACAGTCCATGTGGCCTGGTCCTTACGGATTTTGGGCAACAAATGCAATTGTCTAGTAGCTGAAGGATTGGGTCCCAGAAGAAATTGGAGTTGCTTACTATTTATGAAACTATCAGTTTTAAATTATGCGCTGTGTGTGGAGCTGTAATGGTGAGTGACGTGGATGGTAATGTAATGTTTTCTCTAATTGTCTTTTGACTTCCAATAAGCACTGTTGTTTATCCAAAATGACTATACTAGACCCTTAGTTTACATTATCCACAAGTTTAATAACAATGTCTTTATTCTTTTTCAGGTCGGTCAACGCTCGACGTTCATCACTGGTTAGGTAATACTTCGGATGTGCTTTCAGGAAAGTATACTTTTTAGTTAATTTTAGGGTTGAGGATACCAACGGACACACTGGATTCGTGACACTGTCTATCGGTGGTTCCCATAGAGATCTGTCTGTAAAGGGATCAAAATCATCATTCTGATACCCAAAGTAGTCCAAAATGTTATTTATCCTATTTAGCCTGTGAATATCTTGATGGAGGTCAATCGAATTGTGCCTGGTTGGTATAAGTCTTTTATTCAAGAGTTTCTCCTGTGATGCAGTTAGTAAGAATGTCTCAGAGAGATTAATGATATTTAATTTTTTCTGTATAACC
>JAOTRQ010102521.1:0-10124 GCA_028565875.1 Hoplisoma paleatum | reverse complement strand
GCCCGACCCGGGGATCGAACCCGGGACTTCTTGCTGTGAGGCGACAGTGCTGAACCACTCAGCCACCGTGCCACCTGATAAATAATAGCCAAATTAAAAACAATGCCAAACCAATAAGAGGACTGTGTTCTTGCTGTGGCCACTTTAAACAGAAGCAGATGAAAGACTTATACTGTCCTGACACCCTTAATGCGCCCGGAGCTGAATAGGGAGCAGATGTCATGAACAGTGTCCTGAGCAGGGGTCTGCAGGGTCTGCTCATGACACGTCAGAACCAATTCTCACAGATTACGAATCAAAAGCAGTGCATTGTGGGGTCTGTTGAACGTGGAGTGAATCTCAGACATATTAAAAGACCGTTACTGACAGGCTTCACTATGAAAAACAAACCGCATCATTACAGTCTGCACGGCAAACAAAAGCATCGAACAGATGTCGACAGATGTTTTTTTTCTTCTTCTCTGAACCGGTTTTCACCCATTTTAATCAAAACATCCGAAGCATTCTGGGACATCTTCATGCAACATCTTCGAAAACAAACCTCGGAGGAAAGGTTATGATGAAAGACATTAAAACAACATACTGGTTGTATATTGAAGCAACATCGTAATACTCTGATCTCAGCACTGGTTCTACTAAAATCTGTTTGTGAGTGACAATATTATGTTAAAACATCACTCAGCTGAACGAGGTTCAAGTGAAAATGAGCTCCTGGTAAAAGTAAGAGAAAAAAATGACCTTTTGTCAATCTTAAGTTGCAGGTATTTTTTATTTACATATATGCTGGTGCGATTATTTGATTTGTGACATGTAATATTGTTCGAATGTTGTGGTTTGGTATAAAATGTCACAAATGTATATATACATTTTCTTATATAAGACCCAGGTACCACCAACACAAAGTTTTATGAAGTCCATGATTTAGAACATACCGTTGCCAACAAGCCACTGTGATGAAGAAACCAGTGCATTATAGTGTCATCACAAGCCTGGATGATCAAGAGATTTGTGTTCGGAAGTTCATTCATTATAAAAACTATTGTTTTTTACGTTTTGACTTAAGAATGTGGACAATTTGACTTAAGAACGTTTAAAGGTTTTGACTTAAAAATTAATGTAAACACAAAATATTCTTTATTTTAGTTCCCCTTATTACGTAAAGACTACACAGATGGACTGCTGTAGCTCTAAAAGGTATCTACATTGGCATTTTATTTACAGCTCGTTTCTCATCCTCTTATTTACAGGTCCAAAGAGAAGTGACAGTAACACAGTGTTCAGAACAAACCAACATAAAAAGAGATTTGTGTCAATTTGACTTAAGAACGTTTAAAGGTTTTGACTTAAGTACATGTGGACAATTTGACCTAATGTATAATTAAAATACAAATTAATAAATTACCTACCTGCCTGTTTCTTTAATAGTTCACAAAGCATCATTTTGATCATTTGGAACTGAATCTAAACTATCAAGTACTTAAATATAGTAATCTGGGTTTGAACTGGGTCGTACAGAGAAGTGCACAGAATTCACATGATCTGTATTTCTGTGCTAGCATGCACCCTCATTTACATGCACAGCGTATTGCCGGGACGTTCCTCCACAGTGAGTGGTGCTGATAAACCGTAGCAATAAGCTGAATGGCAGAAACGTCGCCTCACTAAATGAAAACTGAGAAGGATGTCTGCTAGCAAGAAGCCTTTTCACAAGGACACTCACATACATCCGTATCAGCGATGTGAGAACTAAGCGACCCAGACCGGGCCTCAACAGTAATGCCTTGTTCAATTATTTAAGGAAAAAAAAAGTACATAGACGAAGCGCGGCTGAGCTACGCAGGACGATAAAAATAAATACTTTTTAAAGGCGCTTGAAATGGATGAAGGACGTTTTAGACAAAGGCAGTAAGCTATTGTGAGCAGCCGGCTCATCGACTTAAAAAGATAAGTGGGAGCGCGGGATCCCATGATGCAGCATTTGCATTTAGAGTTGCGTTCAAAACAAAGTAACGTATAGTGTGTTTGTGTAACGTGTTTATAGTTTGTGAATGACGCTTTTCTTTATGTGTGTTTGTGTCCGGTCGCTTTGTTTGTTCAGTCATTAGAAGAGATCTGCTGATAGGCTTACTGACCACTGCAAAACAGGAACACCCCACAAGAGCTGCAGCTGTTAAAGATGCTGCCGGACCCAGTCGTCCAACCATCCACCAATGTGTAGTTCTCAATTCAACCTGTTGGAAATGTGAAACTCACTGTATTCTTTTTACTAGACTATTTATTTCCTCTAACATCATTTATATTACATTTTATA
Organism: Hoplisoma paleatum; assembly: GCA_028565875.1. NCBI lineage: Eukaryota > Metazoa > Chordata > Actinopteri > Siluriformes > Callichthyidae > Hoplisoma > Hoplisoma paleatum. The sequence goes on along the minus strand of JAOTRQ010102521.1, from coordinate 7,813 downwards.
AATCTTTAAAAATTCTAGAGAAATAAATCGGTTTAAAAGTGCTGCAGGGTGCAGAGACGAACACACACACACATTGTGTGACTTTGGAATGTGGGATATAACCAGAGTACCCAGAGAAAACCCACACAGATAAGAGGAGAACCTGCCTGCAAACTCCACAACGAATGCACCAGAATACCTGAAAACCGAACTCGGGACTTCTTGCTGTGAGATGCCCACCAAGCCACCATCATGCCACCCAGTTTAGATGTCATCAGGATTAATCTACAATGTAGAGTGTACAAACTGCCGACTGGTACTTGTATGTTTAAATGCTTTTTTTAAACTTATATATTGTTGTTCTTTGAATGTTTAAATGTTATAACACTGCAAATCCCTCGATGGGAGATCGTATCTTATTCCACCCACTAACAGGTGCCGTAATGAGAGATTCAATGTTTTTCACAGCACCTACTGTTACTTATAATAAATGATTAAAATCACAGTGACATAAAAATTAATGTAAACACAAAATATTCTTTATTTTAGTTCCCCTTATTACGTAAAGACTACACAGATGGACTGCTGTAGCTCTAAAAGGTATCTACATTGGCATTTTATTTACAGCTCGTTTCTCATCCTCTTATTTACAGGTCCAAAGAGAAGCGTCAGAAACACAGTGTTCAGAACAAACCAACATAAAAAAAGATCAACAAATAAAAAGTCCAAATGAATGTTTACAGCCAGTGAAATCACCACAATGCAAATCGGTTTCATTCAAAGTAAATACAGCAATGTAGAGTCACTGCATCCGACATCCGGTCCACGTTCAAACAATCATTAAAAATCGAATCGAAGATGCCCGACAGCATGATTAGAGCTCAATGCATTCCGCATCTCTACATCTTTTTATTTTTCAATCAAATTTCACACACAGAAGCAGCTACCGGTCACAGACACGTTATCATATTAAATTCCAGGCTACAATCTGAAGTCCAGCAGAGGCATTTGAGCTGCGGGACACGAGGACGAGAAGCAGGATCCGTTCTGTACAATTGGCATGTCGGGTTGCCAGATCGGCATGCGTTTCCACCCTTCCAATCCTCCGTTCGTATATGGGAACCGACGCCTCGTGGGGTCACACAGAGTCTCAGACAGTAGTGGAGCGTCGTCCTTCATATCCACGGCACTTAAGATTACGACCCTCGGGCGTCCCCGTGAGGTTGGAAATATTTCGTCCGGGGGTCCGGCGGATATTTCAGGGCTGTTTATTCTTGATATATTTTTGTAATGCACTTAAGAGCTTTAAAAAAGCAGCACATTATCAAAATAAATACTGTGAAGGAATGGGCATTGTAAAATTGTTCTTCGCTTTAATGTGAAATCCAAACGACATTCTGAAATATATGTACATATTTATATTTTATTCCACGTCGGAACACTAGGCATCATTCAAGTACGACGATTAGCAATCTGGGACGACGGTTCACATTTTGGTAACGTATTCACATTAGTTATACTGACGATTTTAACTATTTTAGTAAAATATGAGCATTTTCATACAGAAACTTTAGTTTTGCTATATTTTCCATTTTATTTCTTTTTGTATTTTTTTTTTAATAAAATTATAGGAACAGGAATCTACTCTCTGTTTCATCTTTTCTGGGCTTTCTTTTTATTTTTTAGATGCTTGCAATTCCTTCAGTTTTAGCAGGTGGATGTTTCTCCACCATGCAGGGATCTTGGCACTGGTGCTTCACATCGTTGACACTGTGTGTCCTCGGTTGGATCCCGCCGTAGCGTTTAAAATTGAAACAAATACTAAGCAGTCAAGCGTTCCTTCACCGAGTGAAGGGTTAAATCAGAGCGAGCAGCGGGTGTCTGGATCCCGACCGACAGACGTCAACATCCTTGTTTGTGTGGCAGGCTATCAGGTATAAAAAAGAAAAGTCCATTTGTGACTGTGAGGCAAAATAAGGCAGGATGGATTGAAGCTGAATGCCAATCTGCTGGCTCGACGGCAGGACCGGCTAGTGATCGAAATGCATTACTAGCCATCGTCCAGGAATCCTTTCAAACGGATCTGTACAGAGCGCTAAATAACCCATGCTGGCATGTGTCGTACCTCGAGCTCGCCTCGCTCAGAGGACGAAGACAAGAGGATAAAGCCGGAGAGCTCTCAAGTCGGTGCAGTGCTTTTTGTCCCAAAGAAAGGATGACTAGGGATGTAACGATTCAGCAAGAATCGATTCGAATCGATTCACTTCGGAGTAAGAGGCATTGTTCACTTTAAACAGCAGGGGGCGCTGGCGCTATATAAAAAAACACAAACAACTGAACAACTCCCTCAGAAAAAAGGACATTTGTGCAATTAAATGAAACATCCTTATTTTTTGGCCTTTTTTCCAACAAGAATGTTAAAATAATAATGAATAAAGATTAGGTCGTTGTTATTTTTACTTTGTTTTATAATTTTTTTTTGAATAGACCATATTGTGAACCCAGTATAGTGAATCGTATCGCATTGTGGGTAGAGTGTTCATCGTTACATCCCTAAAAATGGCCAAAAGGTTTAAAAACAGAACGCTCGCTCGTCTTTGGCAAGAAGTCCTGGAAACTAAGACTAACCGGTCCGTCAGGTCAGGTCCGTGTCACCTACGACCCATCTCGCTCTGCCGCAGGAAATAAACGTTGCTGACACTATCAGCAAGCTCGGGAAACTGATCTGCCGGAACTATGTAGTAGCCATCGTAACCTTGTACCCGACCCGAGCTAAACAGCTGCTGCCTCTCGGTGTCTGTCCAGGCCCGAGTCCCGTCCTCGCCCTGACGCAAGCGGTGCCGTTCGTGCTGCCAGGCGGCCACCACCACTCTCTGGCGGGTGAGCTCCAGGACACGCCCCCTCTCTTCGTCCAGGCTGCTCCCGTAGCGTACGTTCAGACTAAGAGCTCCGTGCTGCATCTGAACATCCGTGATGCGTCGGGCACGACCGCCCAGGACCGTATTCACTTGCTGGACTGTCACATTAGTCCCAGATTCCAGCGTCCGCCTTCCTACGGTCATCCCCAACAGAGCTAGGTCGTTCTCCGCCGGAGACGATTTCACGAAGTAGTGCGTGTCTATGCCAGAGACGGTAAAATGAAGGTCCTCCAGGTAGACGGATTGGTCCAGGATGGCGGCCAGTCGCCGTCCGTCCTCGCTGGCCAGGCTGATGATGTCAGAATTCACGCGGCCCTCGCGGATGGCTAGTTTGACCCCCTTGCCAAAGATGGAAGGCCCGGTGGCGAAGAGGTTGCGGAGTTTAGACTGAGGACAGCCGGCACCACTGGATCTGTAGATCTGGTCGAAGCGCTCCAGTCGAACGAAGGATTTGAGCTGTCGCTGGACCTCGCACTGCACGCCGAGGACAGACTACACACACAAAAACATGAGACAGATTTATTAATCAGTCTGTTTTATGACATTTACATAGTATTTAATATTTCAGATATCCAAATACTACATGTATGTTATAATACATCACCTCACACGTTACGCATTATTGACATAGAGGCAAATGTCTTGTAATACATTTTGAATAAGGTATGGGTGCAATTTTACTGATTTACACCATTTACAAGGTAAATAGGAAACAAAAATGCATCCGCTAGGACGTCTACACACATTGTAACACCCATGAATATGTATATTTAGAATACATTGTTCCTAAATTACTTCATTATTGTACAATGCTGTGTGTTGTACAAGCATATTGTTTTTGACAGCTCATTTATTTTTAATCATATATTTTCCCCAGGGTGGCAGGATGGCACAGTGGGTAATTCTTTCACCACACAGCAAGGAAAGCCTGAATTTGATTCCCCAATAAAGCCAAAGACCAAATATCCAATCTTACCTTTCTATCAGATCCAGAACAAACCTTTTGAGCGATCTGATCTAGAACTAGATACAATACAGATGCTGAAACTGGACCACCGAGGCCACTCATGATCCCGTCTCCGGTTTACCACTGTTGGACCAATTTTTAATAGAAACTGACCGCTGGTCACCACAACAACACACAAAAGTACTTTACTTGCTTGTAATAAATGTTGTATTGTTACTATTTTTACCCACGGAGGAATTATTCCTCCGATCCGATCCGTGCAGTGACAGACTAGAAGGCAGCCGTGAGCACACGTGTCCGGCACAGTTGGCAGCCCTAGACACCCGGGGAGCAGTTAAAGGTGAATAATAAAGGTTATTATTCACTTCACCGGTCACTGAGTATAATGTTATCTTTGGTCTGTATGAAGCAAAACAATTAACAGAGCAGTATGAAAGTCAGGGGGGGAGGGGGTAAGCTTTTTGGGGGGTGGATTGAGCCCCACTGACTGGCTTGATCGCTCCAGCAGTCTCTCTGGGGTAAGTCACTCCCAGGAGGAACGAATGGCTTGTGCACGATCACTGATCTTAGCAGGAACTCGTTTTTTTTCTCTCTTTATGTTCAGCTGCTCATCTCTTAAAAACTTAAATCAAGTTGCTTTATTACCACATTGAATCCATTTTTATTTTGTCTTCACGTTTCTAAATCAGTCAGACTAATTTTACGTACTTTTCAGACTATAAGACACATTTAAAAGTAAAGGGCATATTGCCCTTTTCGTTTTATCTGCGTTAGAAACTATTAAAACCAAATAATCCGATGCGCCTTATGTATAATAACATACCGTTAAGATTGCATTCATTCATTCATAATGCGCCTTATATTCCGGGGCATAACACGGTCCGTAAAACACGGTGAGTAAATATTGCACTGGGAATTTTATTCGTTGGGTATTTTATTGCATTGATCGATCCCAACTAGTCCAGATAACAACGGTGACTGTGATTTTATTGTCCATAAAATCAAATACTAAAAGAAAAGGTGTGCTATCAAGGCCAACATGGATGCTTCCTTGGGGCACTGACCATCAAACCTGTCTACTAATATCATTTGACATAGGTTTTCTGCTCCAGAGAACATGTGAAGAAAATGATGAAATGGTGAGAGAGGGTGGCGACTGGACGCTGGCACAGAAAAGTGTCCTGCTGAGACATTCTAGACAGAGGAGCTTCCGGCTGAGCGGAGAGACGGCGAGATGGAAAAGTCTGGAAAAATATGACGTTTATCCTTATAGTCTGTCCTAAAACTTTTAACTGTTTCATTCATAATTATCATCATCATCATCATCATCATCATCATCATCATCATCACTAGAACTGATCATGCTGACATGACCCAATTGTTTTTTTATTGTAGTTATTTTGGCTATGAATGCTATTTGTAATGCTATGAATAACGATAACTAATAAATTAAGACGAAATATTAATAATAATAACAACACACACAAGAGGCAACCATGCCAACAGATATGAAAGCTTTTGTTTGTAAAAGTTTTGTGTTGTAATAACAAAAAACAACAATTCATCCATTAGCTAGCTTTCAACTGCTAATCTTAACTTAGGCTATGGGTGGAACACACACTGGATGAACACACACATACACACACACACAAGAAAAAACATGCAAACTCCACACAGAAAGCCCAGGATGGCCATTCCTTTGGGAATTGAACCCAGTACTAAAACCGCAAAGCCACCATGCTGCCCAATAATAATAATAAACAATTATAACTTTATAATAATCACAAACACTAACAACCCCTATTCCTTGTAAAATATATAATATTAAAATAAATAATAATGTAATAATAATGATTAGAAACAATAATATTAACATAATAATAATTTCAAGCACTAACTACAACATCTGCTAGTAATAAATAATATTTATTTATAATATAAAATGATAATAATAATAATATAAAATAATACTGATAATAATAATAAATAAAATAATAACAATAATGATCACATTACAAATCTTCTGTTAAAGTTATAATAAAAATAATAATAATATTAATAAAATAATAATAAAGACTTAACTGTTAATCCTGCTTCATCTACTTCCTACTTTCTCCTGAGCGTAGCATCAAACATTCACAGGCACATTCACACCTCCAGGCAATTACCAGAAACCAATCGACATGACAAGCTGCTGGCATTTCATTAAAAAGTGTGAGGAAACCAGAGCACCCGAACTAAACCCACCACAGCTGGCACAAGACTTATAACAGATTGTAAACAGAGCTGCTATTATTGTGTTCATCCGTTCACCAGATTTGTGCCGCAATGTGTATCGTTTAAAGTTTAAGCCATAAAGGACCATTTCCAGCATAAGTTACAATTCATTGATTTTTATTCATCATTCAGTCGATTACTCAAATGCACAAGATCCCAAATTATAACAGCTAAAAACACGATGCTGGGAAACAAGCTAGGAAAACTTCGAACCGATTGTGTGGGTGCAAAAGATGTCATAACACGGTCAATTGTAGATAGATGGATGGATGGATAGCTAGATAGATAGATGGATGGATGGATGGATGGATAGCTAGATAGATAGATGGATGGATGGATGGATGGATAGCTAGATAGATGGATGGATGGATGGATGTATGGATAGCTAGCTAGCTAGCTAGCTAGATAGCTAGATGGATGGATGGATGGATAGATGGATGGATAGATAGATAGATGGATGGATGGATAGATAGATAAATGGATAGATGGATGGATGGATGGATGGATGGATAGATAGATTTTTTCCCTAATTATTATAAATTTAAAAATAATAATAAAAAAGAGTCTTAAAATGAATGAAACTAATATTTTCTTGTGTCAGTTTAGTAAAGGCAGAAACAAATACCGGGACAAAGTTTCTAGTCTTTGAGGTCGTGTATTTGTGTAGTAAAAAAATATCCGGGTCCTGATACTTCATCCTTCTCTGTGGCAGAATGGGGGTGTAAATGGATGACTGGGTCACAGCAGGTCAGATGCTCGGTATCTCAGACTGGACACACGACCTGAAGAACGTTTCACATCGTGCCACCCTAATTTGTTGCATGTCAGCTTTTTGACATTAGCTTCACATTAGCCAACGCGTGTGTGTGTGTGTGTGTGTGTTTGTGTGTGTGTTTGATTGCATGATGCTCCAGCCATCCTTCAAGTAAGCATGGTGTGGTCAGGCCGCACGCAGGACGTTGGGTCCAGGGCACTGATCAAAGTCAGCAGCTAATGCAGGATGATTATTAGGCCACATGCCCCTGTCATTTGTCAAACTGATCTCCGTGGTGTACGGAGCCCGAATCAGTGCTGCAGAGAGGGCAGAAGATTATAAGTGAGCAGCCACTTCCCTGCAGTTTTATGAAATTTCCCAGCATCCATCATGTCCATGCTTCAAAGGGATACCGATTTAATTACTAGAGGTGAAGCCTAGAACAGTAAAAAGCCCAAACTGGGCGTCAATTCTGCTGTGAGTAAATTAGGTTTAAGATTAACTACGAGCAAATCTTACTCTAATCTTAATCTTGAGTTAAAAGTTAACAGTCTAAAAACTAAAAAATGTCACACAAACTTTATCCTGTTTCTGTTCAATTCATATTTGTTATATTAAAGTTTTCGTAAATTAACCAAATCACTCATTTGCTGACGATTGGTTCCCGGAGCAAGACATTAACCCTCAAAATGCTGTTATACAGTAATTGTAAGTGGCTTTGGATAAAGGTGTCTCTAGTTAAGGTTGATAATACTGTGCATTGATATTATCAAACATATTTCATCGTTTTGATGATAAATAATATGATAAAAAATACGATAAAATAAATGATAAATCTGATTTAGGGCTGTCCACAACCAAGGATTTTGTTGGTGGACCAGTGGTCGTCATTTACTCCAACTAATCGACTAATAGTCG
>JAOTRQ010102511.1:0-10124 GCA_028565875.1 Hoplisoma paleatum | reverse complement strand
CACATTCTCTTAGTTTATTTATTCTCTCTCTCTCTCTCTCTCTCTCTCTCTCTCTCTCCCTCTCTCCCTCTCTCTCACACACACACACACACACACGCACATGCACACACACAAACTAAAAGAAAAAGCTTTATTAGCATTATAGATAAGCATTTTCAGTTAAATAAAGCTCAGTTATAAAGAAAAAATGAACATGTATAAAATATATATATATTTAAGAATATCGAGTTCAAATAATAATAATATTCATTTTTACGTCATGAAGTACTATCTTAATTTTTACTATACACAGTTAATGCTTAACGTCCAGATTCAAGTGTATAAACTCGAGATCATTTAGATGTCTTTAAATATTAATTACAATTTATTAGTTTGACACAATGTGTGTGTGTGTGAGAGAGAGAGAGAGAGAGAGAGAGAGAGAGAGAGAGAGTGTGTCTGGGCCACAGTGGAATGTACAAAATCCTGAAAGAAAACCTCGCACCGAGATGTCATGACTCTAAACGGAACAGAGAGGGGCTACCCCCCCCCCCAAAAAAAAAAAAGCCTCTGTACAATTCTAAATGTTATATTTGGCCTGATCATTCGTTTGCATAATTTCCTAATCATCTGTGGGACTCATGTTACTCTCGCACCGCAGGCCGTATTATATAACGACGTCAAACTTTTGAGGGTTTTCACGACTCTGAAGAATTTCCTTTTTGGCAGCTCGTCCAGTCGCTGTTTTCACAAGGACACACAGACGGTGTGTTTTTTTTTTCTCATTTTATTCATTCTCGTGTTTCACGGTTCGAATTCAGAAGAAACACAAAATCACACAAACGTCAGCGATGCTTCAGTCTGGAGCTCGAACTGCTCACGGTTCCATGAATCATTCTTATGGAGGGTTTTTTGGGTTAAAATATCATACAATTAATATGGGTCCGGATCGCTGTTTCTTTCGATTTAGATTTGATTCTGAATCGATTCAGCAACGATTTTTCTTTTCATGGCCTATAAATGACGTTTAAATGATGTGATTGACAGAATAAAGTGATGAAAAGACGATGCAAGCAAACAGAACATTTATTTAAAAAATAACTTTTAGGTTCTGTATCAAATCTATTTCCTTACTTTTGTATTTATACACAATAAATGATGTGTATTTTTTTCAGTGAACATAAATACAGGGGATTTTTCTTCACAACTTAGTTCTTAGTAGTTCACTCATTTGAAAAAAAAGGAATAAACACATTTATCACATTTAATTTCAGATCCCATTGATAACGATATTAAATTGCATGCACATCAACTTAAATATGTTCATTTGGTTACCATGTCGCTGTAGCTACCATGTTTAATCTGTCAATGTCACCCCTCAAACGTCAGTGGGCGGGACTAACTCAGATCCAGAACTGGATTTGGAACTGAAACGGGATTAAAAGGGTTCCTTAATCCTTGATATTGAGACAGAACCACAAAATCAATACGTTTCTAGTTCTAGTTCTTTTTAAACCCAGATTTAATCCCTGTGAGTCTGAGTTTGAAACCCACCCAGTTCTGGAGATTAAAGGAACGAGGTCCTCGGGCTCTGGTTCGAGTGGCAACACCGTGTCCTAACCAGAGATGAGCCATCTCCAGCTCATTTCCTGTGATTCTCGCTGGCGGCTCTGACGCCACAGATCAAAGTTTCTCGGCACTAATCAGAACTCTTTGGTGTGTGGTGTGTTCCTCGTTTACTTCTGACGAGCTGCTGTTTGTTTATTGCGTTCTTGTTGATGTGGATGAAGCTCGTTTATGTTCTTGATGAGTTTGGGAATGAAAGTCGGTGGGATTTCCTGACCTCAGTGAAAAGATGTTTGTACGTCTGAGAAAGAAGTTTAGGCTCTTCTTTCTTTTTCTTCCCTTTTCTCTTATCATTTGTTCTTTTATTGTTTTTACATCTTTTCTGTTGTTCTTTTTGTCTCTTCTAATCTGTTCTTTTTTCTCAGTTTTTTTCTGTTCTCTTCTTTGTCTCCTGTGTTTTTTCTTTTCTGTTTAGTTTTTTTCTCTGTTCTTAGATTCTCTTTCTTTACTTCTTTTTCTCTTCTGATTTTCTTTCTCTTTTCGTTCTTCTTTTCTTCTTTTGCTTCTGTTTTTTACTGTTTCATTCTTGCTTCTTTTTGCTTTTTGTCTCTTCTTTTTCTTTTGTTTCTCGTTTGTGTTTCTTTTCTTCTCCTTGCTTTGCTTTTCGTCTTTTCATGTCTCCTCTCGTACTTTCTCATCTCTTCTTTCCTCGTGTTCTGTTCTTGTCTTTGTTTCTCTTTCCTTTTTTCCTCTTTATTTCCCCTGTTCTTGTTCTTTTGAGTTCTCTTTTTCTTTTTGCTCTTCTTTTCTCGTTTCTTTGTGGTCTCTTTCATTTTGTCAGTGTTTCCTCAGCCATTCCAATTATCTCTTGTTTTCTCTTCTGTTCTTTTTTCGTTCTCTATTTTCTGTTTACTTCTTTTTTATTTTTTAAATATCTTTTCACTTCTGTTTCCTTAATTTTTCTTTTTTACGCCTAGCCTATCTTTCTCTTTTTTCTTGTCTTTTCCATTCTTTTCTTTTATTAAATGGATGGTTGTGAAGCATGAAGAATACGACGAGGGCTCATGGAAGAAATTATCATCTCATCAGTCTGAAGCTTCTTCTGTCTGAATCTTGCATCAATGCATCAATCCATCAGTCCGGACTGACTTCAGTCAAGTCTTAACATGCCAGGACGAGTCAGAATCATATAAAAGTGATGTTATAACATTGTGCCATGATGACTATGCTTTATAGTCCTGAAGCTTTTTTATTAAGCTAATTAAAGCGATGCTAAAGCTCATTCAGCATCTGCGTCCAATCAGGGCTGAGCGTCGTTAGTTTCCCTAATGATGGCTTTCAGCTCATGTGGGCAGAATTTCTTGAGTTCTCACGTGTGTTTAAAAAAGACCTTTAATTTGAATCACACAGTAATTCATTACCTAACTTGGGGAGGGGGGGTAACCTATAAAGAATTTGCCAAAGGATTGTAACTCCACATGACACTCTAAAGGAAGATTGGGAACCCCTGACATTCTGGTGGGTAACAGTACATGGTAATGTTCACAATTATTTACATTTACAGCATTTAACAGACGATTTTATACAAAGCGACATACAATTACAATTTAACTTCAATTTTGAGCAAATTGATGGTTAAGGATTTTGCTCAGGGGCCCAACAGTTTCAACTTTTTGATAGTTGGGCTTGAACTGGTGACCTTCTGATCTTTAGCCCACCTTAAGCACAAAACCATCACTGCCCACAATCAAGCAAGCAATGCATGTGTCCATAACTCAACACTCTTCGTGACTCGGTCTACCCATAGGGGTCGCTATTGCAGGACAAATAAAGCATCTTTTAAGCGATTAAGTGCATAGTATAATTTTTGCGGCAATCACACGGCTGTACCTGTAACCCTACCTGACAGGCTGAGAATCTAAAAATGAGCTAGAACTGCTGACTTGCCTGTGTTCCCCTGGTTCTCACATCAGCAGATAAAAATGCTTTGATGTGGCATTTCTGAGGCATTAATTTTGCAACCGGGTTGCAGTTTTAAGGGCTGATCCCCTTCCATACATCTTCGATCTCACCTCGCTGGCATACAACGTTCTCACTTTCACAGTCACGTTCAGACCTGCGTGGTCAGATTGCACTCCACCAGCGTCACCATGAATAATGAATCCCGGAGAGCAGGGCAGACCATCAGGAAAGCAGGGCACATTTGGGGCTTATAACCCCCTGACTCCCCACCTCCCTACCAATTTATTATAGATGGTGACTTTATTTAACATCCATGCATGTTGTCTAAATATCTGCTAAATGTTGAAAATGTACATGTGTCTGAAAATGGAGATACTTACATTTGTGTTGTGGTGACATCAATAGGCCTGAGTAGGGCCAGTCATAGCCTAGTGGTTAGGGTACAGGAACAGCCTAAAGGATATGATTCAAATTTCACCACTGCTAGGTTGCTGCTGTTGGGCCCTGGTGCAAGCCTCTTTGCCTTCATTACTTAGCCAGTACATTGTAACTGTAATTGTAAGTTGCTTTGGATGAAGGCTTGGTTTGACCCGACGTTCTTCGGAGTACTAGTCCTGTACTCTAATCAGTAGGCTCAGGTCGAGGATCATCAGTATAAAAGGAGGACGTGTCTGGGGTTAAAAGGGTCGTCCCAGAGCCAGAGGTCTGCATATGGAAAGGGTTTGGGCTCAGGGTCCTGACCGAGCGCACACAGGGCATCAGTCACGATCACTTTCTGTTCCCTGTGGTCCAGAGGATTCAGAAAATCAATATTTGTTTGCTGATTTTTTGTTTTGCATCATTTTATTTATTGTCAGTTATAGGTACACGGGTGCCACATCATTCAGCCACAGCTGTTTATAGAGATATCTTACATTCTGTAACGGCTGACCCACTGAATAAAGGTCAATCATGAATGTAATCACATGCCAGTATACATGACTGGTGATCGCGTTTCCTAATTAGTTCAACCAGACTAATTTACTTCAGTCTATCGAGTTCAGAAAAAAAGGTTCCCAGACTCATGGGGGAGCAAACCCAGGACCTTCTACTTTCAAACATTTCAAAATTTAATAAAGATGTAATGATGTGAAAGCAGAGGTGGATTTAGTTGCTGTGTGATGGACTTCCCAAGCCACGTGTAACAACTCCATGATGAATCTTCCTGTAGGTCCCAGTAGACTGGAGAGAGTTCAGCACTATCACCCGACCTGCCAATCAGACTCAAACGGACACACACACCGGCCGTCCAGATTAACTTTGAGAGGATGAGCTTGTTAGGTGATTAGCTTTAAGGAGGAGGTGTACTAAGTGGAGAACTACCCCAAGTACCTCGGTTAACTGTTTAGGGATGGATGACGTGTATTGATCTGGAGTTTGGGGGTGGATTTTTTTTTGGATTGATTTAAGGGCTTGTGACAACTCAATTCAAAATCTACGATTCTAAGCCAATGTAAACGAAACAAACTCGCACACCTTGTTTACTATGTGGTTTGGGATTTATTATGATCAGTTGCTTTCTGCTGTTACTATTATTATTTTTACTTTAATTATTATTATTTCTGTTATTGTTATTTCTTTATTATTAGTAGTATTACTTATTCTAGTGCATAATGCACCATCCATCCATGCCAGGTTTCTGCTGTTGGGCTATTATGAGCTATTCCAACACCTATAAGTTTTTGGGGACTTCATTCAGGTTCTTCTGATCTGGGGTCACTGTCCTGTATTCTTACTGCGTTGTATTTTTCTAACTATTCTTTTCATCCTAAACAAATTTACCTACTGGTGAACTGGCTGCTCCAAATTTCCCATAGTTAGGTATAAAGATAGGAGCTAGTAAAGTTGACATGTCCAGCATGTTTCTAGGTTACTAAAATATAGAAAAGTTGGCATCTTGGTAGAAATTAAATTATGCCATGGCAGCTTCTAAATCATGCTAATATTTGGGCAATCCTGAGATCTTTTGTTATCCAATGCAAGCTTCCAGTTTGACGTTTGAGCAAAGAAAAGAGAGAGACACTGATTATAAAATTCTACAGTATTGTGGATGCTATACACCATATATATGTGCAAATTCCTAAATAAATAAAGTTAGTCTTAAACACATTGCAGCTACCTTGACACAGGACATTTTTGTAGAATTGTGCATATTTGATGCAGCAGGATGTTGACATCCTGGAATATGGACATTCGCGACGTCAGTAGAGAAGAATCTAAATGATGACAGACTCTTTATTTTGGAAGATGTATGAAGAAGAACTTCAGAGAGTAATAAGGATAAAGGTAAACATCTCTGAACCGATGAAGTGATGCTTCACAGACTGGAAGTGCTACCCGGGATGACAGTAAGCATTGTTCACATCTAGCTGGAGCGTTTTGCGGTTTTCCCGGGTGTAAACAAGTCGAACGCTTGCTCCTCTCATCAGCTCGGATGATTTAAAACACATGGTCCAATCACGAGCCTTTAAAGAAGTCAGAACAATGGAGGAGTCAATTAAGCCTGGTCATAAAACACAAGAGGAAAGGAGAGTGAACCGTAACATCTGTAATGTCGATATGATGCCAGGGTTTGTCTGCCTGGGCAGCTGCCACAGTAGTAAGGATGGCATATTATTTTGAGAGTTTTTTTATGAAGCTAATACAGCTAGCCTCAGGCTATTCGGACCAGAATACTAGGGTGGCACAACCCAAATTTTAAGTGTACCACAAATGAGTTAGTCTACAATCAATCAAGTGTTACGTTGCCATGCTTTAAACCTGTCTGATGTTAGCTTAGGTTTATAAAGGCCATCCGGATTGGCCAAAAAAAACAAACAAAATTTAACCAGACGTTGCGTATAAAAATACTATTTTTGATGCCGTACATCTTGCGGCCATTGGCCTGCATTGCATTCAGCCTCTCCCAAATGCAGCTGTTTGGTATTCTCGCCATTCTTGCCAATGACAACCACATTTCAGCACACGGCTTCAGTTTGGGTCCCTCGGTACGAGGATTGTTGCCCCCTTCGAGCAGCTGTTACCCTTCTTGACACGAATACACACCCACGCTGGTTCGGCGGCACCATCGATCAGTTGTTATTAACTTCATTGACAGGACAGAGGCGAGGCCGCGGTCTCATGGTTCACATGTATTGATTCCTACCCAGCAGATGTGATCAGGTGCCAGAGGGTTTTAATATTTATCTGAGATTTAACAACACTCTGAATTATGCATGATGATAAAACAGATGAAAGTAGATGAAGAAAAAGCGTATGAAACATTAATTACAGTGTGTTTTAAAAGTACACGAGACTAAAGCCTTTGAAAAGATGCTGCTGAGTATATAATGGATCAAGATGAGTCAAATTATTGATGATTGCAAAAATTATTTGTATGCGTGGGTATCGTTATATACCGATATAATCGCCAAAGCTCTCACTCACCTGACTCATCACAAATTCTACCAGTTTTCCGAAAACCTACAAAGCTGAAACTTGGCTTTGCCATTCCCTATCATGTCCTTGGAAAAAGAACTGTGTCGCACATTCGATGGTTCGTTTGATATCACCATTAAACCTGACACCTACCACATCAGGGGTAACTTCGGGGTCACCCAAAAAATGTTTAGTACTTGTATAACCCACTCAGAACGAGATCTGAAGCAGAGCTGGTGATGCAGAATATGATGTAAATATTTTGCAATAATACATCGTACGTCACGATTGCTTTTTGACTTATGTTATATAGGCTCACACAGTTCTATCATCTTATCCATCACGATGCACGAGAATAGCGAACCTAACAACCTATACATATTACACACACACACACACACACACACACACACACACACATATATTTATATATTTAACCTAAATATGTGTTGGTATGTGTCTACATTTCCAATATTTGTTTCATGTAGTTATTACTAACTAGCAATGTGACAAATAAAAACTTATAAAATCTATTCCACTGGTTTCTGATGGCATGAAAGAAACCGGACTGCCGACCTCCGCCCTTGTAAGACACTCTACAAGAGAAGATGTAAAAAGAAACACAAAAAGACAATGCTGAGCAGACAGGATCTGAAGTTAACGGCACTCCAGAGGACAGACAGCTTTCTTTCCTCTTATTTTTATGAAGTCCAAGCGCAGGGAGGAACATGGGTTGTGTAAACTTAACCAGCCTGGTGTCAGTTTCCCTATCAGTTTTGCATCACTACTTTTTATTCCTAATAGAGGAAGGAAGAACTCCGACTCCCCCACCCTTTGGATTTTTTCCCCTCGTTTATTTCAGGCTCTTATTCCCTTCCCGAGTATCCGTGTCGAGAGAGGTATTAAGCGCCGGCCACTTGGGACCCCCCGGAATCCGATTCCACTCAAACAGATGTCGTATATCAGCCAGAGAGACTGGGAGTCGCTCAGAGAGGACAGAACAAAGCCCCATCAGCTGTCTGCTTCTGAAAACGGACACACTCCGGCTTCTTTTGTTCGCCCCGGTGTGGACGCGTGTGCGTGCGAGCGAGCTCGGAAATGATTCTGAACGCGAGGCAGCCGGGCGAGGCACAGAGACGCTCGTCTGTAACTCGAACCCATACTCACTTCCACATGCACAAGGCATTGACGAACATTGGGAAACAATTCAATTCTCTTGTGGAATGGAATCAATTCTGAAGAAATGAATCAGAAGACATGCGATTCACTTGAGCAGCGAGAGTGCAGTAATGGACTTAGTAATAAACCACACAAATTCACAAATTGGCCACAACATTATCCTTCTGAAATAACTCGTCTTTATCTTGTCAGTAATTTTGTTACTTTTGTTTGATTAATTAAAGGGAAATCTTAAGGTTAACATGAAAAATTATCTAAGACGCTGGCAAAGAAACTCTTAGGAAAGTTGTTTATTAGTTTTATTGTATCATATAATGTTTAATTTTTTTTAAAGGTGGAGCTCTGGGATTCAGTTCCTCGATTGTGAGCCAAAAAAGTAACAGAAATAATAGTAACATTTTAATTGAATTTGGACATGCAGGCAAGTTTATTGGAAATTGTGTGTGTTGTGTTAGTTTCTGTACCTTGCAGCAGACTGGCAACCTGTTTAGGTATTTGGTGTATTTGCTCAGTGTGTGTCCCACCATGACCCTGGAAGGAATCAGCACTGGTAAAACCAGATAATTGATAGATGGATGGTATTTGGGTGTTTTATTGAGACATCCATTGCCACAAGTGTCATTATGTTTCAAATATATCGGAATGCCACCTTATTTAGCAAGACTGCAGTTAGAGAGCAGTCCGAGAACTGAGCTAGTGATCGGAAGGTTGCTGAGTTGATTCTGAGAATCAACTGGTCATTTGGGCATTTTATTAATAGATAGTCCAAGGTTCACTTTCCGCCAAAAGCATCCTATGCATAAGCAGTAAGGTACAGAAAGCCATGTAACCCATATTTCAATACTGCCGAACAATTTGGTGCTACATTTACATAATGTGTAGGTGTCCCAATACTTTGGTCCACTTAATGACTGGTAAGACCCTTAAGAATCCGCTGCACCATCATGTAACATCTGAAGTTATATTAACTCAGATGTTATGTAACAGATTATCATATACGTAAAATAACGTTAGCCGTAGAACCTTGGGAGAAAACTATTTAGTGAGTTAAGAGCCTTCAGATTGACCAAGATGTTTTATTTCTCAAAGGCTCATTAAGTAGAAATACTGTAGTTATGCATTAAGAGAACCCTTGAGGAACCCTTGAGGAACACTTGAGGAACTCTTGAGGACCTGAAGGAGACCGAATAGTTTGCTCAGCTGCTCATTAAGCACGACCTCGATTTCTCTTTAAACACTCATCTCAGGTTTATTTTGCCGACGTGGAGTGTGAGATTGAAGAAATCTGGATCAATCCGAGTGGAATGTAACTCTTCAAACCAGCATGTTGAAACAACGGCTCGAGCGTGCAGCGCTGAGCTCTTACTGACGATTCAAGGAGGCGGTGGTGTTTATTATTCCTCTGCGTTAATAGCTCTGAAGAGCTTGTTTGCACTGCAGATGAACAGCTAACATCCTTAAACCATCCTGCAGAAAAAAAGATGCTTTCAGAAGTGCAAACAGAACTGAGCTTTGTGGAGTGATGGTTTATGTCCGTCAGCTTGTCCGGGCCAGCGGATCTGACCGGATTTGACCTGAATGGATGGAGTCTGTAAATATGGAGGAGGGGCTGTGACATGTTATTGGATGATTGGATGAAATGAATTGGATTTTAAACTCAGGGGAAAAGTTATGTATTGTAACAGCTCAACATACATTCAGAATAAGAAAGCTTAAGGCACATGTGTCAAACTCAAGGCCCAGGGGCCAAATGTGGCCTATTGTGTTGTTTAATGTGACCCGCAAGAGCATAAAAGATCCGATTGACTTGGTTACATTTAGTTACATTTATACTGTATTTGAGGGCAACCGTTATGCTGATGTGACACTCTGTGAAAATGAGTTTGACATCCCTGGCAGAAGGTATATACCAGGGGTCACCAACCTTTTTGAAGCTGCGGGCTACTTTTGGGGTACCAACTAATGCGGCGGGCGACCAGTTT
>JAOTRQ010102501.1:0-10124 GCA_028565875.1 Hoplisoma paleatum | reverse complement strand
AAGCGTTCCTAAAAAACCCTCAATTCCTAACACAAGACCGCCGTTGTTAGTGAATGTCGCTTGTGCATCAGATTTACTCCCTGACTTCCCTCTGGGAAGTCTGTCCACATGCTTCAGGAGTGTGTTTATTATGGGGATTCTTGACCGTTCTTACAGAAGTGCATTTGTGAGGTCACATACTGATGTTGGTACAAGAGGTTCTGGCTCTCAGTCTTCAAGTAAGGTACTCAAAACGAATGTTACATTTCAGAATTATATTAAAGCCTTTTTGAGCAAACGCACAATGGGTGGTGTTAGTTTTCCACCACATATAGTGCTTTGTTTTTACACCAAAAAGTTACTTTGGTCTCATCTGACCAGAGTAGCTTCTGTCATGTTTGCTTGTCTGCAAATGAGACTTCTTTTTAGTTTTTTTTAATGGCCTTCATCGTCCACATGTGGAGAACATGACTAATAGATAGCTTGTCTCAGTGGAGTTGTAGATCTCTGCAGCTTCTCTAGCATGACAGTGGATATTTGGGCTTCTTCTTTAATTAGTTCTCTCCATGCCTGAGTTGTCAGTAGACGTGGACGGTAATGTCTTGTTAGGTTTGCGATTGTGCCATACTCCTTTCAAACTATGGACTGAACAGTGCTCCGTGAGATGTTCAGATCTTGGGATATTTGTGTATCTCTGACCTGTATGACCCGTGTATTCCTTGCTTGCTTGTGATGATGCTTTTTGATCACTGAGGTTCTTTTACAAACCTCTGGGACCACCGCATAACAGCTAGAGCTATATTAGGAATAAACTAGACACTTACTAATCAAGTGAGTTCTAAAGCTACAGATTTTACAATGGATTTTATTTTGGGGTATCAGATAGTTGTCGGGCGTGTATAAGAGCGAATGCTTAAAATGCTCCTGCAACATCAATAATGATTAAGTGTGGCATGACTTCCTAGGGGGTAGATTTGCACTCACCTCTCTCGCCCAGCTTGTCACTTACCAATAGATAGAAACATATTCTTTATACCTTAGTGCCCTCACGTCTAGATCACTGCAATGTTCTTCTCTTTGATGTACCAAAGAGACCTAGGTTCATAATTATATATATATATAGTAAATAAAACCGATGCATCAACTTAAAATATTGACAGGCATGTTTTCAGTGTCGACGTCACTGACCACATCGTCTATGTCGGCAGCCCTAATTATAACCTATTTATAACTAATCTATTCAGGGCGGTGAGGTGGCAACTTAACCAGCTCATGGGACTTGCAGGCGTTCCCAGACCAGGAGATGAAAACCCTCCAGAATGAAACACCAACACTTCCAGAGAGACTCCATATACAAGGAGAATATGCTAATTCTACATGAAGAAGGCCCAGTCCACTCCACCTTATGCGGGACCATGCAGAACCACTAATGACACCCCTTCTAATTAACTTGCAGGTTTCAGCAACAACTGCTAATATATATAAAATACATTAGATACTTAAAACAAGACAATCAAAATTACTTAGTTTATATGCTATTTAACTATTATAATTTCACAACACTAGGGAAGCAAAGGCCATTTCCAGCACAACTAATCCTGTGTCCCAGTACACAAAACCAGCTCTAAGCAGACATTAATACATTTATTTTGGTTAAGAGTAACTGACATAGATCTTAAATCAACTGAAAATTTTTTTTGATAGACTTTAGCCTAACAAATGCTAGTGGAATGGAGTGAAGATCCAAGTAAAATAATGCAGAGCTACATACTGCATGTCACAAGTGTGGCTTTTTAATCATTGTAGTTACTAATTATTAGGGCTGTCCACGCCAAAGGATTTTGTTGGTCGACCAGTGGACATCATTTTCTCAGACTAATCGACCAATTAACAACCCCCCCACCCCGAAAAAATCCCATTTTGACCGGAATATATATTTGTGAAGTTTTACCTTTAATGCCGGGCTGCCGCATCTACGCGCATTTACCACTAACGCTGGGAGTAACCTTAAAACCATGAGCTGGATCATTTAGCCTTACCAATACTAGCGACAAAACAACTTCAGATGGGCATCGGGTAGCTCGGCTAGTAAACTACTTACATGTTTGAGGTAGTAATGCATGTTCGTGCTGGACGAATGAATGTTTTCCTGAAAATTCGGCAACTAACCCTCTTTGTGTCTTTATCCTTTTCAAAATCATCCCATATTTTAGATCCTTCCAGACATGGCTAGAACGCCTTCAGTCCTTGTCAAACAAATCACCAACGCTAAATGCGTGTCACGTCTTCCTTTGTCACGCCGTTGAAATTAAAAGTCCCAGAAGCCCTTTGACGAGACGCAGCTTTTTTTACCAATGGAATTTGCTCGACTAGTAATTTTTGGGGTTGACCAATGATTAATTGATTATTTGCCGTCAGCCATACTAATTATTACTATTTTGTAAGTGTAAAGCGAATACAATAACATTAACACAACAAACCATAATTCTCACCTTCCCCTTAAGAATCAAGTTTGCATCACAAACAGCTGATACATTAAACCTCCTAGAGAGTCCTTGATGTGCACAGTGTAACCTTCAGAGTACCGAGAGCATAGCCATAATTACACTAAAGCTTTCACTACTCCCAAAGCAACAGATTTAGTCCACAAGATAATTAAGTGCTTGATCAATTGGATCAGGTTTGTGAGGAAAGGTTTTGTCTACAAAGCATTACCACAGAACCTGTATTTTATTATAAAAAAGACCTGCTGCATATACACCAGTGAGTTTACTGTAATTACTCATATAAAAGTGAACCATATAAAAGTGATGCATTCTGATTGGCTAGAATATAGTCTGCCAAGATGTGTAAAATTTATTAATTATTTATTGGTTTTCCAACGAGCTGGCTATTGGTTAATCTATCTTATTATATATTTGAATGCCGATTCATGAGGCACATATACCAGTGTAATGACAGTATAGAATCCACACTTACTTACATTAAAATGAGTAATTAAATCTTAACTGTAAAATAAAATCAGCAAAAAAAGACAAAATGTGACTCATGATACTATTAAGACTAAAACGCTAGAGAACCGACAAGCTCTGAACCTTGTTTAGTCTTGAATGAGCTCCAGCATTAATTCTGGAGCTAAAGAAAGACTCATGTTTGGATATTTATAGAAAGTGAATGCAAATTGAGGTTAATTTAATTTTATATTCTTTTTTTTAAACGTTTTATAGCAGTTGAACTATTCCTTTACAAACCCAGAGTCCTAGCCTTACCACTGAGCTCCGGTAATAATGTAGATTTAGTCAAACGATAACAGTCTATCAAATTATGGCACTAAAGGATATTATCGTGTTATAAAATAAACAGCCTGAAATGGGCATTGAGGTGCTTTTACATGCAGTGAATGGATTGTTCTGGCTTAGTGTTATGTAGTGTGCAGCACAAGGATTTATCAAAAATCACAGTAGAGAATGAAACACAACGATCTGCATGATGCTAGAAATAATTCCTACAATGCACGGGAATGCTCCTTATGAGGAGGTGGCTGTTCCCCTGAGAGCTTTCCTCCCAGATCAGGATTAAAGCATCAGTCAACTCCTGGACAGTCTGTGATGCGATGGAGCATTAGTGGATAGAATGAGAGAGGATGGGAATGGAGAGACCAGTTCAGAGTATCAATGCTTTCATCATGCAGGAACTGGGCAGTGCGGTCCTCCAATGAAATGAGTCCCCACACTATTCCTGACCCCACTGCCGAGCTGATCATACAGGAGGATGTTTCAGACAGCAGCTCTGGACTCGGTCACGTCTGTCACTTGTGCTGACTGTAAACCTGCTATGATTTGTGAAAAGTAAAGTGTACCAGGGTCAAATCTGCCAATCTTGGTGTTCCTTGGCAAATGTCAACCGCCCTGCACGGTGTTGGGCCACAAGCACAAGCCTCACTTGTGGAATTTGGGTCCCCTCTTAGATACCACCTTCATAGAAATGGAAACATGAATATAATGGGCCTGCTGGAGGCCATTTTGCAGGGCTCTGGCACCAATCCTCATTTCTCCTTGTACCTGAACTTGAATAAAGTAGAAGGTAGCCGTCCGCTCCACATCTCCCGGTGTACTGACCCGTCTCCTAGTATCTGCTTCATGCTTTGGACACTGTGCTGACAGACACAGTAAACCATCTTACCGCTAACAAAATATAACAAGATACAACGAGAGCCATGAGAGCACTGAAGAAATACAAACGTGACCAAAACACCACTCGTTTATAGAGGTTGTATTGCTAACTGCATCTCATTTTGACCTGTCGTATGTTTGATGGTCAAACATTTACAATCAGTGTTGATTCCTAACTGATATCTCAGAAGTGAGATTGACTTTGAATTATAATGTGTTCTTCAAGCATTCACTTTACTTTTTGAGCAGTGTATTTACTAACAAGCATGTGAGTGTATTAGTGTATCAGCCTGACCGCCCATCACCTGCCAATCATCAAGGACAATCACCAGCATTTCAAACACTCCAGTGTTAATCACACAGCAAGTTGAAATTAACTGCAAGTTTTAAGTAAATGTCATCGCATCAAGCTTGACTGTCTGCTCATGTAGCATGAAAATAACCCAGTTAAATGCCCTGCACTGAATGTACAGTAAAGGTCAAGCATGGTTACTGATCACTCCGATCTGATCTGAAGCTTCTGAACTTTCTGAAATAAACCATTTCTTAACTTTTTTTGAATGTATATTTTTAAAAGTTCATTAACACCGGGTGAGACGTTACCTTTTTAGGTTCTTAATCATTCGTGCCACACATGAACCAAAGAACTAAGGAAAATGTATCTCCCCCTCCACCATTCATCCATCAGCGTTTGTGAACCATGTAAAACCATCACAAAAACTATGACAAGTAGTTTTGTGTTAGCCTGCCGTTTTTGTGCTAATTCTTTTTCATGTCATTTCAAGTCAAGTATTCACACTGTCAAGACTTTCTGATGACAAAAAGAAGGGAAAAAAGCTCACTGACTTTGAACGTGGTAAAATTGTTGAGCTGCAGTCATCACTGCTGAAGTTAGAGCCAGTAAGTCCGTCATTTTGCATTTCCTAAATGATCCTGAATGGTATTGAAGTAGTAAACCCAAAAAGTTAAAAACATCAAGACTCAGGACAAGCCTAAACCCAAATTAAGGTCATTACCGGTGCTGACTCCACCTCAGTAACCATCAGACGGTATCTGTGAGCTTCAGAAAAGTTAAACGTCATCAAAGGCCACGTCTCCTTCAATGCCACGAAATTGCCCGATTGGACTTTTCAAAGGAGCATTAAACATAGAATTTTCTAAATGATGTACCATGTGTGGGGGGTGTCATTGTGATTTAAGGGGCCTTTTATCCTTCAATGGAACAATGTAGCTTTGGGTTGTGCAGGGGTGTCAAACAGCAGCTGCATCTGGAGATGTTGTGGCGGGTATTATGACTGAGAGCTCTCTTCAGTGTAGACTGGGTTTTTCAACAGACCAATGCTCCTAAACTTTGGACCATCTTGTGTGTTGCCTTGATCTATATCTTATGGAGAACATTTGTTAATGGATGCCAAAGGAAGTTGACAAAAAAAGATATTCCAGTTCCAGACAGCGGATGCCATAATCTACACTTG
Source organism: Hoplisoma paleatum (assembly GCA_028565875.1). NCBI lineage: Eukaryota > Metazoa > Chordata > Actinopteri > Siluriformes > Callichthyidae > Hoplisoma > Hoplisoma paleatum. The sequence goes on along the minus strand of JAOTRQ010102501.1, from coordinate 4,498 downwards.
GAGCAACATTCCCACCAACATGCATAACCCTTGTCTGAAAGTGATCAACAAGAATGGTCGAGATACTTGAGATACTCTTTTGCTGTACCTTTTATGACACTTTGATTTCTGTTTTGAGGGAGTTTGTGTTTAGATTTGGTCAGTTACTTTTATTTTCAATAAACTTTCATAAACTTTAAAAAGGTTTTGTCTTGTGCTCCCAGGTCTTCGTTTAACATTATTAAGCTCTACTTAGAATCTTTTTAAGAGAAAATCTAAATTCTTTGCCATTTTGAACTGGTCTTAAGTTATTAATTAAGGTTCCTGTCAGCTCCCCTGTCTGAAGCCCTGTAAGTCTTTCCTTTACCCAATCTTTGACCCAGAATTTCAGACTTTCCTAACACCACCCTGCCTAAAATATAAATAACGCTGTGTGTCTAAACAATATCACTGCAGTGGGCTTAAGCATAAGCAAGAGGCCTATTTACCCAGAAACACACAAAAGATCTTCCCTTGGGGCTCTATCAGCAACTGTGAAATAAGGAATATTTGGGGAGAGAAAACTGTTTCCATGGGAAGTACTTGAAACCTTTAATCCCTGCTTCTAGTTGGATCACTCCCCCCAAATGTCAGCCAAACACACTTTTCACTCATCTAAAAGTCTCCATCTGTATCCGTCCACTTCAGTGGTTTAACAGGACCAAAATCTAATCTAGCCTTTAAGTTCACAAGCCTCCTGAAACCTAAAGCTACATAAAATCAGAAGTGTGTTGAGCATTTTGTATAGTGGTACACATTTGTATTGATGAAAACATGAACACATGCCAAAGTGGTATTCTGCTACACCCTAGAACCGAGATTCTGAACTCCCCAGTTTAAAACTTGCTAACGCATGGCTGGGCACCATCTATCGAGCATGATTGGCAATTACAGCAGAATCTAACTGGCTATTGTGTCTGCTCGGGGCAAGTTGACCGGACTGGCTAGTGTGAGTGGATCTTTCAATATGGGACAAAGACCGTGATTAGCAGATAGAGGCATCTGTGCGGTTAGCATGGGTAAAAAAAAAAACGATAAATGAGGGACTGCAAAATGCTGATCCACAGCTGTAGAAGATGAACATACAAAAAATTAATTAAGTTTAGGAAGACCCTGTATTGTTTTGTGTTTCGTAGTTTTATTTCATTGTAGCTAAATTGTTTTAGCTAAAGCTAGCAGTTAAAATGACGTTTCCCATTTTGTACCATTACATTCGTTCAGAACTTAATCATAAACATGTTTTGCATGCAAAAACTTCGTCTCGACATGCTGCTGAAATGTGCAGCTTGTTATCCAAATATTACTACAAGCTGCTTTAATAATAGTGACACAACTTGGGTCAGAAACACTATTGTATAAGTATTAATCATTTATTTATTTCACTGAGGAATTTAATAATCAACACTCACAGATTCATGAAAAGTGAAATTTTTTGCAATTGAATCCGATACTGTTGCCACAGACTTTCAAGAAAAACAGAAAGAATGTTTATCATTAATTTTGGCAAGTAAGCAACGTAATCCATTCAGTGTGGTTGTAACATCGTGAAGAACTCCTGTGTCACACAAATGTAACAGAAATTATAAACATATAAACTATAAAAAAGTACAATTAAGCGTCGCCATAAATCATCCCGTAATTAAACCTAAATCAAGTGACTGAGACCGAGTCTAAAGCGCATTGTTGAATTAAAACGGGAAAAAGCACTGAGCCAAAACTATTTATACCAGAATAAACAGGTGTGTAATGCCAATGAGTCTCTAAACACACTAAAACAGCTCTTTTGGGGCCGAACAATTGGGATTACTGAAGGTCCGTAAAATACACAAAAGCACAAATTTGGCAAGTGCATTCTGTAAGGCTGCGGCATCAATCCTCACCATTGACCTCTGCCGTCTAAAGAACCTCAGGGATGCAATAGCCCTTGCAGCCGGTAGTTAGAATTGTAAACGTGGCAGCAATAATGCGACACTTGGCTGCACATAACAAGTCAAGCATAGAAGAGAGAAACAAAATATTCTATCATTAAAGATTCCTGTGCAAAGCAGTGGACTGGTGGAGAAGTAGGACATTGACTCCTCTCACACAATGAGTAAATATTAATGCATTTGCAGCAATGGTTCCGGTGTTGTTTTGTTTCTGTTACATCTCTCATGCTGATCATCTTTCGACTTCTTTAGACTCAGTACAAGAGGATTTGTTTTAAATCACATTACCTTTTCACTCTTGCCCTTGCTAACCCAAGACTTTCACTTACCTCCATGTACAGATAGCAAATCTTAACCTCATAACCACTATTAAACAGATAACAATTAATACTACACCAAAACGCCAATTCATATACACACAATAATAGTTGTGTGGGCAACAAAACGGATACTCTGTACAAGCCTAAATCGCTGGATCAGATTTAAGGGGAAAGAAATTTTTGCAATTGAATCCGATACTGTTGCCACAGACTTTCAAGAAAAACAGAAAGAATGTTTATCATTAATTTTGGCAAGTAAGCAACGTAATCCATTCAGTGTGGTTGTAACATCGTGAAGAACTCCTGTGTCACACAAATGTAACAGAAATTATAAACATATAAACTATAAAAAAGTACAATTAAGCGTCGCCATAAATCATCCCGTAATTAAACCTAAATCAAGTGACTGAGACCGAGTCTAAAGCGCATTGTTGAATTAAAAAGGGAAAAAGCACTGAGCCAAAACTATTTATACCAGAATAAACAGGTGCGTAATGCCAATGAGTCTCTAAACACACGAAAACAGCTCTTTTGGGGCCGAACAATTGGGATTACTGAAGGTGCGTTATAGTCCGTAAAATACACAAAAGCACAAATTTGGCAAGTGTGAGGCTGGTGCAACACAGTGGACTGTAACGCTGTCCAGGCTGCATTCCAGTCCTGTTTCCAGATCTACCGTGATCCATAGCAGAGTTACATTGCAGTACATTTCTCAATTTCATCTTTTTTACAGTGACGTGATCTTGTTAAGGAGAGATCTCTTAGTCTTTTAGTGATCAGGGGTATAAGGTAGCCTTAAAAACCGAGCACTTTAAAACGAAGGATGCAAAAATCAGCATATAATACATCGTCTGTTAGTACTCAATAAATTCCTCAGAAATGCACTTAAATAACATAAACATAAAATGACATATGACAGAAACGACACTAGCCCTTAATACAGTAAAGGTTCTTCTCTGTCCATCAAGCGTTTGGTGATAATTTCTTTTTCTTTTCTTTTTTTTAAGTTTATGCTAAATCCATTGCCATCGATTTTGTACAACGGTTCTAATAAAATCTTGATTTATCATCAAAGTTAATAATACTAATAAATATCACATAATTTGTAAAACTCTATTTGCAAGTAAAGAAGGTTCCAGTTGTAGTTATCTTACTGTTTTCTGGGTTTGCAAACTTAACTTGGTTTTAGTGGAAACAAAAGCTGGAACATTTGGTTTTTAACAGGAAACAAGGTATCAGTCCTTGCTGTGTCAAGGTTGTAGAAAAAAGAAAGGAAAAACTGCATTTTTGTCAACAATTATTATGGAATATATACTCATTTACAGAGTACATAACCCTAAATGTTGAATTGCATTACTGCTCATTTATTTCCACACCAAACATTTGCTGTTAGGATTTCACCATTGTTATCTTTCCTTCAGGAGCTCCAGTTTCCTACCACAGATCCAAAACATGTTAATTGGAAAGACTGAACTGCCCAACAGGTGACGGGGTGTGTGCGTGTTCCCTCCCTCCAATGGACTGGCATCCATTCAAGGCTGTTTCGGTGTACCTATTGAAAAGCTTGTGCGACCTGGATTGCATCTGTGGTTACAATAATGAGCGAGTCTGAATCTTTCCTCTGGTCTGATAACCACAGATGGAATTGTTTGGCCCTAATGACCATAATTTTCTATGGATGAAACATGTAAGCCAAAAAATAATAATTGCTCTAACCATGAAGCATGCAGGTTGCAGCATTGTGTTGTCACAAAGAAGAGGGCATTATGTATAGATGCTGAAGCATCACCTCAAAAAATCAATTATAGGTTTTGTGCAAATTGGTCTTTCAAATGAGCAGTAATTTATATCCAATGCTGTGTCCTCAACACAACAGAACACTTATGGGTAGACTGAGAAAGTCTGTGTAAACAAAAACTGGAACTGTTCTGTCTAAGGAAATGGACCAAACTGTTAGAAACCGATTGTAAAAAAAACCTTTAGAATTATTGAGAAAGTCTTTTTACAAAGCTTGACATCAGTGTAGGTTGTTTAAAGTCAATGCTGCCAAATCTCAAAGAATAAAAAATAATGATGCTAATTAATCTAAAAAAAAATAAAAAAAAAATAAAAAAACTTACAGTGCATAAGGATGAATATAATTAGGGCTGACCATAATTAATCGATTATTCGTTGGTCGACCGAAAAAATTACTAGTCGGACAAATTCCATTGGTCGATTAGTCGCAGGAAA
>JAOTRQ010102491.1:0-10124 GCA_028565875.1 Hoplisoma paleatum | reverse complement strand
TTCTAGCATTTTTGTGATCATGCTTTATTGTGATCTGCAGCAGCCCGGCATTAAAGGTAAAACTTCACAAATGTGTACCCTAAATGGTATTTTTGGTCGACTATTAGTCGACTATTAGTTGGAGTAAATGACGACCACTGGTCGACCAGCAAAATCCTTGGTTGTGGACAGCCCTACAATGTACAGATGTGATCAGTACACACAAGTACATTAATTCCTTGGATCTCTTGTGCAGCTGCATGAAAAGTTCGATCGTCTAAAGAAGCTGCACCAGGACGAGAAGAAGAAGCTGGAGGATAAAAAGAAGACTCTTGATGATGAGCTGAACATCTTCAAGCAGAAGAAAACGGCGGCTGAACTCCTGCAGTCTCAGGCCCAGCAAGCTGGGAGCTCCACCACACTCAAAAGGGACAAAGAAAGAAAAAAGTAAGTACTGACTTTGAACTTTAGTTTTTTTTATCTTATTAGTTTTAGTTTATCTTTCTCTAAACATAAATGCTTAAACATAATGTAGTGAGCAATGAAGAATACAGGATCCTTTTACAAAACCCGGAATCGAATCAATTTTGACTTCAAACAGCGTGAACACAACTTGTCTGACAAAAAGTGAATCCAATTTCCGACTTTAAACTAAACAAAAGTAAAAGTAACAAGTTAACAAAATGGCCAAAAAATCTGGATTATTGTATATTGAACATTTAGGTACTCATACAGTGTATAATGTATACGAGATGCAATTTGGTGGTCAACTAAGTAGCGGTCACCTAACAGCAAGAAGGTCCTGAGTGAAATGTTCTTGGCCCTTTCTGTGCAGAGTTTGCATGTTTTCTCCAAGTCTGTGTATGTTTTCACCAGGTTCTGAACCAGGCCTTTTTTTTTTACATCTGCACTTAATCCCTACAAATGCTTATATATCTAAACCCACACATCTTGTAATGGCTTGTGATGACCATGATGTCTACATAGTTTTGATCCTATAAGTGTACTCCTGTGCCATAATAACATATTGATTGTGTTGTTTTGCATGTTGGTGCTGTGTAATAGATGATATCTCGGAGGTGGACAATTTCCAATTTGTTGTGTTTGTAATTCGTTTAGTATCTAACATGTTGTTGTCCACCCCTGATTTCTAGTAAACTTACATGATCTATATGTATATATTTTTTTAAACCAGGTTTTTACACTTTTTACACTGACCCTGATGGTTTCTAAATATAGCATGTAAAGGAATTTCAAGAAGTTATAGTTGGCTTTCATGTTGGTAATCCCTCCTGATTGTGTATTCAAGCTGATTCGGTCTCCCACATCAGAGCATTAGAAAGGAGGAAGACACTAGCACCGATAAGGTTTACCCCTTTTTCCCTTTTCATATTTTCCCCCTTATTACTGGCTTACTCATGAACAATTCACAGGTTTCCTCAGAGGCTGCCCAGTATTCTTAGAAGCTTGTCACCATTTAATTTATATTCACATCACTTGCGACATCTAAATGTTTAGTGCTCCAAGTAACCGGACAGGAGATGGCATGTATGACTTAATATTGTGCTGTGTTTATGCTGTGTGGTGAGTGTTCTGCATGTTATTCTCATGATTTATTTCCAGTTAACTGCTCGTCTCCTTGGTGCATGCTGCATGAGACATCTTATGCTGGTAAGGGTTAAGGCACAAATTATGAACCGATATGGAACTTATTATAAAAGCATTCTGTTTTGACATGTAAATTATACAAGCCGTGTAAGCTTAAGGCCGTGGTCAGGATTCCAGCAATAGCTACCTGTCAGCTGTTGGGCGTAAACCAGTGACCATTTCAACATCAGCAACAATTGTTTTCTTCAGTCAATGTGGAAAACCCTCGATTCAACCCAGGGTGCCACTTGCCCTAACATAATAGATTTGCCCACCACTTGTTTTAGACAAATGATCCTACATAGACACTTGATCAGCCAACAGAATCACTGAGATCCGAGGCTCCTGTTTAAAAATTCCCCTCACTCGGTCTTCATCAACAGATCCTTGATCCTGGTCCACGTTTGGGGTGGGAAACCAGACATGAGATAGGAATAGCCTGAATTGATCACCAATCCCACAAGGCTTTGTCAAAAAAGTGGTAACTTGGGGCTTGAACCATTAAGCCATCAATGCTCTGTATGGCAGACAGTCATCTTGTGGTTTTGGAAAGCAAATCATAATAAAATAAACATTTTAATAATTTTTGAATATCTATTGTGCTTGCATGTTCCATCTAAAACCTATTTCATCGCCCCTTTCAATATCTAACACACTGCATCATGTGGCCCATAGATTATTTAGTCTTAGAAAAAATAATCTTCATTCTCTCTCATTTCCAGTTCAGGGTTCCTGTAGAAAAGTGCACCCTCCCCCAGCCAGCTGTGAATGAGTTCTTCCCTCTCGGTGCTTCTGAACCATGCCACTTCGTTCCCTTCCTCTTTCTCCCTCTTCTTCAAAGCCTCCTACATTATACCATGCTGGAGTGGGACTTTTAATGCGAATGGAATCCATGCCTCAATGCTTTGTGTGCTTGTTTACTTTTTTGTATTTTTATATATTTTTTTATCAGTGTATATGTCTGTGTGTGCATGACCATGTTTAGCTTCTTTTAACAAGTTTGACTACGGTTATAGAGTCAAGGTTAAAATGAGACTGGCATCAGCTTGGCATGGCTTGTCTTTCACCAAAGATTGATTTAAAAAAATCATCTGATCAGTGAATTTAGCACTCTTACTGAAGGTGTGTCTCACTCCAGAATTGATTGTCAGTAAATTGCACAGCTTCAGGAGTCATGCATGTGGTGTTCGGTTTCATTTTATCCTGACGCATGTTACGTGAGCATTCCTTTCACTCTACCTTCATAGATTTGCATGCTGTTCAATGTGTATTATTATGGCAGCATTTTTAGCCTTTATCAAATGTTTGGTGATTTATATGAAAATCATTTAATAGTCACACAGTGGGGGAAATTTACCTTTTTCTACAAGAATTAATGGAATTTATAAATGACTTCATTCCGACATGCTGTGTTCAGTATTTTAAGTCAATTTACAAGGGGACCAATATTGCACTTGCACCGTACTGTACTTGATTTACAAAAAGTGTTTAAAAAATAAAGAACCATTTTCACAAAGAAAATCCACTTTGTGGGGAATTATTGTGTCTTAATTTGATTTCTCTTATTCTCTTATTCAGATTTCCTTATAAAGGAGCCACATTATGCATTTTTTAAACAAGGTGGAATCTCTATGGTCTCTAAATCTCCTTTAAATTCATAAAGGACTGGGATTTAGACTTTTAACTCTCTAACTTTGTGGGACAATATATTTTACTAAACAAAATTTATCTACAGTGTAGTTGTGTACTTTCAATCTGCACTTCAAACATGGACAGTTATTTTCAATTTGTTGTCATATAGTAATGTTGACCGACCAGGCATAATGTTAAGATTGCTCACAAGTGAAGTGAATAACTAATGATCTAATTTAATACATTCTGTTCGTGGGTGGGATATGCTAGGCAGTAAGACAACCTTTTATCCACAAAGTTGATATTCATGGCAAGAAAAAATGGAACAAATTAGGACTCAAGGACTTTGTCAGAGTATCTACAAAATTAGTTCTTGTGGGGTCAATATCTATTACATTTGGGCCAATAGCGAATTACTGTCCTGTGTAATTTTCATGCTTTTTGGACAAGGACCAACACGACACTAAAAAGGTGGTCATGATTAAAAGGTGTTCTTGCTAATCGGTGTAACTTGTATAATTTAAATATTATATATTTCTTAGAACCAAAGTGTTTTTGTTATTGATTTATTTTAATTAAAAGGACCGCACTCAACAGCTGTATTTTATGCTAAACTTTAGGGCGGATGGGTGTGAGCAGTCCTGAAGTTTGGTTCTTTGTTTTCTGGTGGGTCGTTATGCTGTTTTCTGCACTGAAGTGACTGCTGTGTGTGTGTGTGTGTGTGTGTGTGTATTTTACTTTGCAGTACTCCCTGGCTCTGCACTGAGTAGTGCCTTCACTTTGCTACCCTAAGGACACAGGACGACTGTGGATTCCTGTTCACGGGGTGTCTTATTGAACGCGGCTTTGTTTCAATCGAAGACGCTGAAATGTTTTGTGTATTACTAAAACTGGTCACTCGCTTAATTTTGTGCTTACTTTGTTCATGGTTTAATAATTGCAGTGCTGTGTGACTAACAATCTTATCATGAATCATTTCTTCAGGGAGCTTTTAAAGTATTTACCTAAATGGCAGCTTTGTGGTGAAGGATATATAACATTTATCAGAAAGAAGGAATTATTTCTGTGTTTGGACTTGTGCTTGTCCATACAGTGAACACAGAATTGTTTATCATCATGCAGATAGTTAATATTTCATGATTTTTTCATGCTTTCAACTGACCGGTTACACACAAATCAGAAAAAGTTGGCCCCTTGTGGATTATGCAGATAAGAGTGTACCGTACAAGTTCATGTCTGCTCGACATTATTTTATTTAATATTAAACATCTATTCTAATCAGTCATGTAACACATTCCCAAAAAAGTTGGGACCTTGGAAGCAAACATTTAACACTGTAAGATGTGTAATCCATTTCTTTCAACAACAAAAAAGATACAATATAATCACAATATGCGTTCCTGCTGTGTGATAGACCCTCTTACAAACTTCTGAGCCCCGAAAAGTTAAAGCTGGCTTCTTTATTTTACAGTAAAGGGTTGATAAAGTAATCAATCAATTATTTCATATCAGTAATTGTTGAGGAACATTTCTTACCTAAGTACACTGTAACAGTGTGTAGTGTGCACTGAGCACTTCTTAGTGCACACTTTAGTAGGAAACATTTGATTGCGGCTTCCCCCATAAAGATTCGCCGGCTTTGTTTATATAATGCCGCAGGCCTGAATTCTAGGAATGGACATTTGTTCACAAATGAAAGTTGAGCAGACAAAACATAGAATATCTTGAGTTTAAAGTGTCTGCGTTTTCCATACCGTCCAAACTTTTTTTCTGATTTGGGATTTCATTTAAATGCCTGTGCCTTACTTTCGTGTGCTGGCTGTAACATTTCCTGGCTGCTTAACTTCTAACTGCTCTAACTTGCATTTCTGTTCCTTTGTTTTCTTCTAGCTTCTTTTAAATCTGTCTTGACCATCTATCTGAAGAGGAGGTTGCAGCTTTTACAAGATCTAAGCATCCATTTCCTTTTTCTCTTTCTGCCTAACCTTGCAAACCTTGTTGTTTTGAACGTTATAAATCTTTACTGTCTGCTATGACTAATAATGTGTTACGTGGGCTTTACATTGTATTTATTGCAGTTAGCTTTAAGTCTTTTTTTTGGTAATTATAGCAAATGGAGCAAACCTGCATTTGTATATTTATAGATACCGAAACAAAGTTTTGGTAGTAAAAGTCATACAAATTAAATATTTAAATTATTTGCTCTTACATACTTCTAAGTTACATAGTTTACATTACTTTTTTAAGAATAGCAGTTGACTGATGTACTGTGCTAATGTTGATGTGGGGAAGTCTTATTTATGAAACTGCAAACTTTGACCTGCAGTTGTAGTAAAAAGAAATGTAAATGCACTTTTAATGAAAGTGATGTAGGGATTCTAATAATTTCTGCATCGTTTTTTATCTGTGGCTGCATTATTAAGTCATCCACATACTTCTTGTAATAGAAAAATGTACATATGCTGCATTATTGTTCTGGCATTTGAGGACATAAAGCAAAATTATTGACTTAAAGTGCATGGTTAGTGATTAATAAAAACACTTTAATATGGTTCATTACTCATCCTCGCAGTTAATTACTCTCTGGTCTAACCTGAGTTAGAAGGCCATGAAAATTAATTTTTCATCATAAAACATTAGCCTGGTCATGGTTGCAGTTAGTCCAGATCTATCATTGAGTAAAAGTTATGGCCACCTCCATAGACACCTGGTTAGTGCCATTGAGACTAGTACAATTAGCACACCATTTAAAATTGTCGATTCAATTCTCAGCCCTGCCACCTACATAAATACTATAGGATGTTGATTATGCAGGGTGGATGGTGGACATGGACTCCTCTTGACTGACACTCTGATGCTGCCTGTGCGAAGCTGATTTGCATAATAACTTGGCTAATGTAAATAAAAATATTCAATTGGCTGTGGGACACATTTTAGACAAAGGTGTCTGTTGCGCTCTCCTCAATCAGGGTGTGGATTGACATGAGTGAAGAGAAAGCACACCGATGTTGGGTAATTGGAAATACTAAACTGAACTGTATGAACTTATAATAAATAAGAATAAAATGTTTCTTAAAAATTTTGCCACAATAAACAATCATTGACACCCTTAAAAGTCTTGCAGACCTTCTGCTAATGTATGTAACCATGATAACTAGGTATACATTTACACAAAACCAGTTACAGATCTTAGATTAGAAGTAAAAGCAGAAGTCTGGTCAAGATACAGCAAGTTTTTTCCCCTAATTTTTTTCATTCAATTTTTAAGTTTTAAATATTATGTTGGACGCTTAAATATTTCATGTCATACCGTATGCTCTCTTTTGGCTCTACTTATATATTTATTTCAGGAACATATATATTTATATAACTATTGTTTTCGCTTTGTTTGAAGTGAATAAAGCTATGTAATCCCTACATAAATATAAGCGACTATTTTGCGGGTTTTTAAATGGTTTGTTATTGATCTCTTAAACTGTTGCTAGTTGACAGGTTACATCCTTCTGCTTTTGTCTTAATGGGTCATTTTTCTAGCATCTTTCATAATTTCCTTCATTATCTGTTGTAACAAAATGTGGAATACTGTATTTACATGTGATGAAATTCCATTTGGTGCACATTTTAATAAAAGATTGAAACAAAGCCTTAGCCACATTGTCAATTCCTTTTGTTATTAATCTTCTCAGTTGTCACAAAGCATGTCTGGCAGGATGAGGTATGTGACTTATAACGAGCATAACATATATTAGCAAAACGTCCTGGGTTCGATCTTTGGGTGGGTTCGGCCCGGGCACTTTCTGTGTTTGCATGATCACGCCATGTCATGGTGGGTTTTCATCTGGGTGGTCCGATTTCCTCTAACAGTCCAAAGTCAAAGACATGCTATCAGGTTGATTGGAGATGCTGAATTGTCTCTGAGTGACCTAAAGACAAAGAAAAAATGTGAAGCTCTTTCTAATGTCCTGTCCAGAGTAAGATTTGTTGCATTGAACACAATGTTTTATGTAAGTTGACTCTAAGCTCGACGTAAATCAAATGAGGTTAACAAATAAATTGTTATAGTAATTGTAGAATAACAGTGCGGAGGTGGTTTGGGGTGGAATATTTGGACTTTCTGTGTTGGACGCAATGCGGCGCTGGAGGACTCGAAACGGCGGCTGATTCCCTCTCACGCCGCTGTTTGATGCTACACCGTCCTTGGTCTGCTCACCGAAAACAGCTCACACAGTCCTCGTTTGATTCACACAATAAACATGTCCACTACGACCGGCGGCGGAGAGTTTGGTAACCCTCTGCGAAAATTTAAGCTCGTCTTTTTGGGGGAGCAAAGTGGTGAGTAAACTCTGTAATCAAATATAACACGATCACATTTACAAACAACACAAAGTAAACGGGCCGAGTCTGAGGATGCTCCCTGCCAGCTGATCGACGTGGCTAATGTAACGTTAGCTTACTATTGCGATAAGGCCTCGTCATGTACATATAAAAAACATAACACTAAACGACAGGCTTCATATAATTTTTATATGAGAATTTATATTTCACATTACACTTTAGTTAACACTCTTTATAACATACAGTCATGTTATTTCAATAGGAATTATTTATTTGTTGACTGAGATAGGTTGTTAGCATAATGCTATCGCTTTTAGTTTAGTTCGCGTAGAGCTACGGGTTGCGTCCCAAATCGCTCAATACACACTAAATAGTGTGTTCATTCGCTTTTGGTGGAGAACCTTGTAATACGAACATTAAGTACGAATGTTTGAGATTTGAGACACAGCCAAGCCCTAACTCTGTTAACTAACCGGCTAACGTTTCAGCTAGCTCCACTGGTAATATTAGAAATTGTATTGTTTGAACGTAATGTTTAAAACGTTTGTTTAAACAAGCGGCGCTGTTTCATATATTTATTTAACATAATACCGTCGACAATACCAACAATGCCTTGCGGGTTATATATAATTGCTAAGCTGTTAGCAAAATCTGCACGAATCAGTGCCAGTTTACTTTGATTAGCTGGGGTTAGCACAACATATTGTTACACCGCACATATGAGCTCTTTGTGGTAATAATGATTTATAAAATAAAAAAATCGTATTATTATAAACGTCTGATTGTAGCATTTAGTATGTACCAGGGGTATAAAAAGGCCTTCGCAACAGACACCACTCCCTCTGCCAACTCACCGACTCACCGAGTATGCAACGTTTTTATATGGCTGCATGTACATTTTGTTAATTTCTCCCAGATTACTTAAAGATTAATTGTACTGATTAATTGTGTGATCTAATATGTTTACACCCAATATCAATCTAGTAATCTGCTTTAAAAATAAGGTTACTGCAGGTCAGTCAACACCCATAAACGTTCTATCCATCATCCACTATTAGACTGATAGATACTTTATTAATCCCGAAGGAAATTAAGGCCATTAGACCATTGTCCATGTCCCAGGCATCAGATTTCACCCGTTGTGTGAACTGGATCAGCACCCCGAGGAATCCCACGTGAACACTGGGAGAACATGCAAATGGTACACACATAAAGTTCTAGGCAGGATTGACCCCAGAGACAACAACAGTGCTATCCACCCAAAGACATTGCGGGGTGCATATATCAGTGCACACTTATTGCTGGCCGAATCAAATGCACAGATGAATGATCTGCTATGGCAGCCCCCAATTAGTTGCAGCCGGAACAAATAATTGAACATTGCATAGGCAGAAAAGCATTTTTTTATTAATATAAGTGATGCTTTTGAGTTAAAAAAGAAGTAAAAACTTGAGGACTAATTTGAAGTAAATTGATACATATATCCGAGTTGACAGTACAGAGACAGTATACAGCGCAAGCATGTATACCTGAATACCTGAGTGTTGTAGTTAGGACCAGCGATATTTTAATTACTAAGTCAGTACATTAACTAACCTTGCCTACAACTGAAGAAATCCATGTAGAAATACACACTATGAATTACACACATCGGTAATAACAGCCATAATAATATAGTAGCGTTATTAAAAGCAATAAATACGATTTATATGTAAAATAATATCAGATTTTTTTCAGGACTAATCAAGCACTAGCCTACACTTTATTCTAGTTTTGTACATCCTTTCTAGATTGGATAAATTGTGGTCTCAGTGTCCATGCAGATAAGTTGGTGACATGCAATGATCAATTCAAATTTAAAATTTTATTGAATCGTTTCGACAAAATGCCAGAATTTGCTTTCGGGATTCCAGATGCAGACAGTTGGTCTGACTGACCAGAATTATGTTTTGTGTACATCTAGGCGCAGTACTCAAGCAATGATCAGGGTTTGTATGTTTGTACAATTGTACAACTACACAATTGTACAGGGTATATAATTCTGTGTACTAAAATATGGGGCGTAATCGGGGCAGCCATGGCCTGGTGGGTAGAGAACTGGGCTTGTGATCAAAAGGTTACTAGGTTTGATCCCAACAGACAACTGGTAACGACTGAAGTGGCCTTGAGCAAAGCAAAGAACCCTTAACTGCTCCCTGGGTGCCTGAGCTAGGACTACTTACCATGCTGTTCACTAGTGTGTAAATCTGTTTTTTAGTGCACAGATTGAGAAAATGCAGTGGAGTAATATATAAGTGTATAAAAGCACAGTGTTTGAAAAAGTATTCTTAAAATAATTTTTTTCTGCAGTTGGGAAGACTTCGCTAATAACCAGGTTTATGTATGACAGCTTTGATAATACTTACCAGGTATGACCGTAGCCAGTTTTTGTAATTTTGTGAGGAATAAATTATATACCGTATTTTCCGGACCATAACACGCACCGTATTATAGGGCGCAGTCTGAATTACGGGGTCTATTTCTGTATTTGA
>JAOTRQ010102472.1:0-10125 GCA_028565875.1 Hoplisoma paleatum | reverse complement strand
GTGTGTGTGTGTGTGTGTGTGTGTGTGTGTGTGTGTGTGTGTGTGTGTGTGTGTGTGTGTGTGTGTGTGTAGGTTGTAATTTATTCCAGGGTGTCTGTTATGGCTCATTCGGAATCTCTTGGCACAGATGCTGGTGCGACACATCCTGAAACAGGACTTGCCGACGTCCCTCGACGACTCCCTAAAGCTCGCCGAGGCTTATAAGCTCCGCCCATCCGACATCCGCTACGCCGACTGCGTCCAGCTGCTGGAACGGAACGAGGTACGTCTGTGTGTGTGTGTGTCCTCCGAGCAGACATACCGTGTGAGTGGAGTAACTGAGCATGCTGTGGTTGTTACCCCCCCCCCCCCATCCCCGACAGAGAGAGCGGTGCATCACGCGGTTGAAGACGCTGCCGCACGCGGAGGCGGAGCTCGTCATCGAGCGGCTGATTGGCTGGGCGAGACTTCGGCTCAAAGACAAGGAGCATCTGCCCGAGGTACTTCGGGTCCTCTGATCGTAGAGAGGAGATGAAAAACGGTCTCGTGCCCCTGCTGGGAGGGAAAAGACTGGACTCAGTCACTCGGGGAGAGGGGGTAGGATTCAGAACAGGGTGATGTAGATCTCATGAGGGTGGTGATATTGAACTCATTTGGGGGTGGGTAGGATTCAGTAGGGGGTGTAAGACTCATAAGGGGGGGTGGTAGTGTAGGACTCCTTTTGGAGGGAGTTGATTTAGGACCTACGGAGATGTACGATTCATGGGGGGTGATGGACTCATAAGGGTGTAATGCAGGACTTATAAGGGGGTGATTTAGGATTCGGGGGTGATGCAGGGCTCATGAGGGGTGATTTAGGACTCATGGGGGTAAATGTAAGATGATCCCTTGAATTATTTAATATTATTTGCACCTCCTACAGCTGAAGAATCTCCAAATGCAAGTGGCACAGATGATGGTCGAGGCTCTGAAGTACCTGCAGGGGATCCAGAGAGGTGCAGCGTTTCACCCCTGTACTGATTTAACATGTTATGACCTGTAATAACCCGTTATAAACTGTGTTCGTAATAAATCACCGTTACAGACGACGCCTTGAAGAGAATGAGTTGTGAGAACAACCTGAAGATGTTCACGGCCGTGGCGCACTTACAGGTAACGTCTGGGTACGAGTGCTATGTTGGGTTTTCCTCTGGGTGCTCCGGTTTCCTCGGTAACTCTCTCTCCTCCAGGAGGACTTCGACATCTTCCTGACCCCAGAGGAGTACGACGACCCGGCGGTGCGGCGGCGCTTTAACCAGCAGCTCATCACGGCGTACGAACACACCCGCGCGTGGCGTCACTCCAAGAAGAGACGCCCGGACAAGGCCGACGGGAAAGAGGCGGAGCTACACGCCAAGGCGGCGGTGGTCAACGATCCCGACGGCAAGACCAAGACCCTGTCGACCGAGGCCGGCCTGCACCGTCTCGCCCGGCACCTGGACAGAACCGAACCGGAACTGTGGGCCGACCTGGCTGATCGAGCACTGGAGGTCGGGAACGTTGAGAAAGCGCTAAAAATCCTCAGGTGAGGAAAATCTCCCCCCCCCCCGGGGTTCAACATCTGGAATTATTAATATACATGTTCCCTTATTAAATGTTCCCTTATTTATAGTAAATATTCCCTAAATTATAGTAAATGTTCCCTTATTTATAGTAAATGTTCCCTAAATTCTATCAAATGTTCCCTTAATTATAGTAAATGTTCCCTTAATTCTATTAAATGTTTCTTCAATTCTAATAAATAATCTATAAATTCTATTTCAGGTTCCGTTTAGTATATTAAATGTTCCCTAAATTATATTAAATAATTTTACCTAATAAATAATTTCTCAATTCTATTAAATGTTATTATTAATTAAAACTGGTAACTAATTCTATATAAAAACTAATTTTGCACTTTAGTATTTTTGAAGACGATCTTGTGTTTTCCGTCACCGAGATGGTCGTCATGGAGACAGTAGAGCTTGATTGCAGTAAAAGTCTGTGGTTCTGTTGTAGCGTCGGCGGCGTGATTTTTCTGTAACGTGCTAACATTACTGGAAATGTTCTCTCCCCTCCCCCTACACACACACACACACACACACCTGCAGTGAACTTTACCAGCATCACCCCAACACCTGCACGGGTCGCGTCCTCTTCAGCACGGCCCGGCGACTCTGTCACATGTTGGAGGAGAACGTCCCCATGGTTCTGCCCCCGGGGGTCAATCTGCCCGCGCTCATACACAACCTGGCATGTCAGGCCATCACCATCTGTCACGCAGGTACTTACACCGACCCGGGGGCGATACTCAGTGCTGCCCACACGGAGTCACGGTGTGTGTGTGTGTGTGTGTGTGTGTGTGTGTGTGTGTGCACTTCAGATCTCTTGCTGGATTGTTTGGAACTCTGTAAGAGTGCCAGAGGTGCTGCAGATGTTTATCGCCAGTGTCAGATCGACGATTACGGCTTCGTGGCGAAGGTACGGTTCTTTGGTCTGTGTGTGTGGGCATGTGCGCACGTGTGTGTGTGTGTGTGTGGTATATTGATCACATTGTGTGTGTTACTTGTGTTAATTAGCCTGTGCGTGTCTTATTTCGATGTGTGAGTGTGTTATTTTGATTATACGGTGTGTGTGTGTGTGTGTGCGTGGTGATTATACAGTGTGTGTGTGTGCGTGGTGATTATACAGTGTGTGTGTTTTATTGTGATTAAACTGTGTGTGTGTGGTGATTATACTGTGTGTGTGTATTATTGTGATTAAACTGCGTGTGTGTCGTGATTATACTGTGTGTGTGTTTTATTGTGATTATACAGTGTGTGTGTGTGCGTGGTGATTATACAGTGTGTGTGTGCGTGGTGATTATACAGTGTGTGCGTGTGTGTGTGGTGATTATACAGTGTGTGTTTTATTGTGATTATGCAGTGTGTGTGCGTGGTGATTATACAGTGTGTGTTTTATTGTGATTATGCAGTGTGTGTGCGTGGTGATTATACAGTGTGTGTGTGTAAAGTGTCTGATGAATGTATTTACCAGTGTTTTGTGATCTTTGTTGTATAATGATTTATCTTTATGTGTTGTTGTTATTTCAGGACGCTGTTCTGAGTGCTGAAGACGATTGGTACCGTGAGACGAGTGTTCTGGATGTTTTTACTGAGGATGGAATCGTTTTGGATCCGGTGTCGGTTCTTCCTGTTCAGTACAAGATCAGCAGCAGTTTGTTCCCGCTGTCGGGTATCTTATATCCTCTTTAATGATCACTCCGCTTTCTACAGTGTGTATTATACGAATCATATCGTACACACACACGGAGGAACACGCTACACCTCTCTCTTCCTCCACCACTATTTTTTTATTATTTATTTTTGCCCTTTAAGGTTCGACATTTCACCCCCTGGTCTGCTCGTGCTTGTCGTATTGCGCTCTACAGGAAGGTACGTGGATTCTCTCTCTCTCTCTCTCTCTCACACACACACACAGGAGCATAGTCACTATCAGGACACCCCATGTTAATGTTCCCGGAACGTTACCAGGGACGGACTTCGTGCGGCCGCTGCTGGGCCCCATGGCCACCATGTTACAGAGCCTGCAGGAGTGCAGTCAGCTGGAATTGGCCCTCGGGCTCCTGCAGGAGTCGTACGGCAGCATCCTGCAACACTTCGTCTCCAACAACATGGACATCAGCCTGAGCGTCAAGGTGAGGGTCCGATACATCATATATATATATATATCATTATTATATATTTATGATGTGTATCTAATTATATTATTAATTCTATGATTCTTTTACTCAGATTCACACTAATAAGCGTTTAGTCGCAGATAAACAGATTCTGGATGTTATTGAGACGACGGTTTTATCCTCCATCAGTCTGGTGGTCGTTTCTTTATTACAGAAGGTAAAAGTTTCACTCGGGCGGTTTCGTTTTCCGTCTCGTAAACTTCTTTAATACCTTTTATTATCTTTTATTCTTCTTCAGGTTCTGAACTGGAAGTTGGTGGACTGTGATCTGGCGGTGGGTCTCTGCACCGTCCTGGATAAATCGGACGTCCTGGACATCCTGTGGAAGATCATCAGCAGCGCGTGGCAGAACTACCAGAAGATCCTGGTGAGAGAGAGAAAGAGAGACATGATCGGACGGTCGGTCGAGCCGCCGCGGATCCGCCGAGGTCACTGACGTCTTTTTTTTTTATTCCCTCTCCCTCCAGGACGTGGCCGTGGTCGGCGCCCGTTTCTGCTCGCTGCATCACGACGCTCAGGAGAGGAGAAACTTCCTGTCGGTCATCACGGACGCCGAGTGGGGGATCCGACTCGCGGCGTTCGGGGTTCGTTCCTGCTTCCCGGGAAACGTCTTCGGTTCTTTATGTGGTGGCTTCATTTCTGAGCCGTTGTGTTCTTCAGGTCTCCATTCAGTCGGTGTTCAGGCAGTGTTCAGAGTCCAAGAGGAACCTGATCCCAGTCCTGGTGAAGAACCGGAACATCAGCGCCTGCATCCTACAGGATTACTGCAAGTAGGTTCTCACCAGAGGGTTCTCTAGTGTCTCGTCCTCACCCTGCTCGGGTAAATAAGAAGGGTTTAGTTCTATCACTGGTCCGAAAGTCGGGAGCACAGAAAGAGACCGCAGGTCCTGGCTTTTCCTCCCACAGTCCAAATACGTGCAAGCGATCCGAGCGCCTGGGACGAGGAACCGTTGGTTCACATCACGCATGTAAATAAGAGTGTCAATAAAAGTACTCCGAATTATTTGTAACTACACGTCGAAACTTTAATTGCTGTGCAGCGTTAACGAGGCGATGCTTTTCAGCACTTACGGACTGGACAGCGACTCGGCCGTGAGCCTCTACATCACCACGCTGCTGCTGCAGGACGACGACGACGCAGGAAACGGACAGGAGTTATTGGAACGGGCCCTCCGGATCGTCCCTCAGCTGAGCTCCACTACAGACCTGGTCATCAGTCTGCACACCACGCTCACCAAGGTTCCGTTGCCCCGGTGATTTGTTTTGATTTATTGTACTCGTGAGGTCGCTGACGTCTCTCTGTAACTCCTGCAGCTGAACCCGTACAACTACGAACGCATCGAGCGAGTCCTGAGGACCATCCAGACGGCTGATGAGAGCACCACCGTTCTGGCCCTCGGTCAGGTACGTCCACGTCCAGGTGGACATGTAGTTAAGTTTCGGTCGTAGGTCGACTCGTCCAGACTCGTTTGCATCATCACGCGTCATCATGTTGCTTCCTTGGTGTACAGATGTTGGGTTTGCTGCAGCACCTGAAGTCTTACAGGCGCCTCTGTCCTCCCGGCGAGCTGGAGAACACGTACCTCGTGGAGAACGCTCTGGAGTCCACGCGTCTCGCCGGGACCCGTCTGCCGTTCCACCTGCTCCTCCAGACCAGTCTGTACTTCTGGAAGATCATCAGTGAGTCTCGCCGCTCGTACAGATGTTGTGCTTCCTATTCGCGTCGCTTTCATTTCCTCTCTCCTGCTGCTCTTCTGTATCTGCAGCTCCCGAGCTGAACGAGGAGACGTTACCCACGCTGCTGCTCATATCCAAGCTCATGAAGGTACCACGCCCGGTCCTGAATCAACCCCCACTTCCCCTCCATCCCGAGTGTGTGTGTGTTTCAACTCTCGATGGCTCTCTCAGGTTAGTCTGGACAAGCTGTACGTCCTGACGGTCAACCACGTGTTCAAGAACAAGCTGATGCCACTTCTGCTGGACCCGACCGAGCGTCCGAGGGGCCACGGTCCCGCCCGAGAGACCCACGGGGTCGTACAGAGCATGTTCACACACGCCCTGTGTATTCAGAACCCCGAACTGGCTGCCGCTACCATGCACAAGATCTCCCAGGAGCTCCCTGCAGGTGCTTTCTAAATAAATAAATAAAAAGTTTCTGGATGTAAGTGGATGAACAGCTGGATTAAAAAAATTTTAATCGCAGGTCCCGAAAAAACCACGTTTCTCAAGTTCAGCCTGGAGCTCGTCCACAAGCTGTTGAAGTCCGAGGCTCTGACGGTCGGTGAACACGGCCATGAAAAGCTTTTCCTGCCCGAACATACACGGACACTTCTATCGTGTGTGTGTTTTAACAGGGCGAGCTTCAGACCAGGGGCGAGATGCTGACGTCCAAGCTGCAGCAGCAGTACCAGCGCTCGGCCACAGAGAACGCCCTCATGTCCCATCAGCTGGACACCCCGGAGCTCCTGAAGCTGACCGGACTCCCCGGCCGACTGGTGGCCGCCCTGTTCGAACACAGCTCGGTGGTGGAGCGCATGAAGGGTCCCGCCGGACAGATGTACCCAGGTCGGGACCCCCGAAACCCGAACTGTCCGTGTGGTCTCGATGTTTCAAACGAGGGATGTGAGAGAAAAACGAACGAACGTGTGACTGTGTGTTTAACCAGGACCTGCAGATTGTGTGTGTGTGTGTGTGTGTGGGGGGGGTACTTTCTCACACGGCTATTCGTTTAGGAACAGAACCGGACGTGGCCGGGAAAATAATAATAATATAGTAATAATACGGTTAATAACATTAATAACGATCATCATGGTGATAGTAACACAACTAGTAATAGTAATAATAATAATACATGTAAACAAAAACAAAACAACAAATATATGTTGCAGACATTCACACGGTGGCGAGAGAGATCGCCTCCATCAACGCGGTGGATCTCCTGAAGATCCGGAACCTTCTACTGGAGAAGTGGCTCTGCAAAAACCACCAGACGAACAGCAAAGTGAGTAACATAGAAGATAAACGTAGACGTGGGTTCCTGAACGGAGGACCATGTGATCACAGGATATTAAATATACCATGTTGTTCCGCGGCAGGACGCGGCGCCACACGAGTCGACGGATATAACGGACGATCCGGACCTCATGAGGTAAGAAGAACTCGAGTCCTTGACGACCGTCGTGAACGCGGACCGTCCCATCTGAACCGCTGACACGCGTCTGTTGTGCTTGGTTCTCGTTGGTCAGGGCGGTTCATCTGCTGGAGATGCACCCCATGGACATGAGCGCCCGTCTCCTGAGTCTCATCCTGACGGCGGAAACATGGGTAACGTCCTATTTATACGACCTCAAATTTATACTACAAGCTAGTCAAAAGTGAATGATTTAGAATGGTGTTTTGGCACAAGAGGGCGCTGTGGATCCAGAATAGTTTTTAATTCCGTTATCGTAGAGAATATGTGGCTGAACGTTTATATTCTGGATTATCTGATCATTTCTCTAGCGCCTCCTGCAGGCAATTTATTTATCTTTTATTTTATTCTTTATTGTTGTTTAATAATCCGTCTGTCATAAAGTCCGTTCCTTTACTTATTAACGTGGTCATTAAAATGTGCTGTGTAATATAACCCATACGGTTATTGGAATTGCGGAACCTCCCGTTACTTGTGCTGTGTACCGTGTTGCCAGATCTTCAGCTTTTTACCCCGAACCTGATTTGAAAGCTGATTAGATTTGTATACGGACGTCGCGCGGCGTTTCCCGTCTCCTGACGCGTCCGCGTTTGTGTTTCAGCCGTTAGGAGGTTCGGGACTCCGTCTGACGTTCGAGCATCGCAGTCGCGCTCTGCTGTGCCTCGTTCACGTAGCCGACGCCGCCACGCTGGAGGCGCTGTCGCACACGCCCAGAGATCAAGTCAAGTACGTTTCCACGTTTCACACGCAGAATCAGACCCACGTTTGGACCGAATGATGGATTCTGACATGTTGTGGGTGCGTTCAGGTGCTACCTGAAGTGCTTCGTGTACCTCTCACAGCTGGAGGCGCTCAACATCCCGTACACCCTGGACATGTTCCTGAGCAGCCCTAAAGAAGGCATGATCAAGGGCCTGTGGAAGAACCATAGCAACGAGCCTCAGGTACGTGTGTGTGTGTGTGTGAAACTGGAACGCGTTGTCCTGCTGCCCGTGACGCGTGACCTGTGACCTCAGGCTGTGCGACTGGTGGCGGATCTGTGTCTGGAGTACGAGGTTTACGACCCGCAGCTGTGGAGCGGCGTCCTGCAGAAACTGCTGCTCTTTAATATGGTAAACAAACAAACCGTTTTTCATCTCTGGCTTTTGAATACGATCGTCAGGTTTGTTTTGTTTTGTTTTTCCTGTGCAGATAAGCAGCCTGCAGAAGTTTCTGGAACCTCTGCGATCGGTCCCCAGTCTGTTAGAGGTACGAACACCATCATGGATTTCTGTACACAGGCGCTTCCTCTTGTCAACCCTCCACACCGGTGTGTTCGAGATCTCGGCTCTGCTGTGCTAGCATGTTTTACGAGCGCTCCGGGTCTTTTGTCTTGCAGATGCCCGGTTTTTCCAGGACGTGGCGGAGCGTCGTTCTGGCCCCGTTCATGACCGGTAAGTTCATACAAAGCAAACTGATCCCACTAGAACAGCTTCAACTCTTCCAGAAGTGCATTTGTGATGTCACAATACTATCTTGGTTACGAGATATGTGCTGACTCTCTCGGCTCTCACTGACCTTCATCAATGTTTGTTTTAAAAAAAAACCAGTCTGCATACCCAGGTGCAAAATGTTAAACTCCTGTAACCATGGAAACGACTGGAACACTTTGATTGTGATCATTTGGATACTCTTAGCAATATCATGCGCTTGAGGCAAAATCGATCACGAATTCCCCTGAACCCCCGGCGTGGTGGTGGGGGGGGGGGGTTTATAGGTCTCCACAAGTGTTTTAGGGGTTAATATTAATAATACGCTTTATTTATTCTTCTCCGTCACGTGTGTGTGTGTTACAGCGTCTCTTCCACTGAGTCCTGATCAACACGACACCTTCTACAGGACCTTCGTTCTTCTACTCAAGTATGTTCTCCATACGACCTAGACCACCCACCCCCCTTCTCCGAACTCCCTCACTCCCCCATCAGTTGCCCCCCACCCTGTTTTTATATTTATTTATTCTGTGTTTGGTGCCCAGGTGCCCGTTCCTGCTGAATCTGGATCTGATTGGCATCGCCAAGCGTTTCGCTCAGTTCCACTTGATGGCGTTTTCTCTGGGGACCCTGCTGCTCATCCCCTGCTCCAAGAGGAGAGAACAGCAGATCGGGGTGGGGCGAAACGAGCTTATACACGAGCGCCCCGCTGTGGAGGCTTTGTGTTATGTTTTGATTGGGCACCGAGGGGAGGAAAGAAAAAAAAACTAATTTTAATCAGCTCATTATTATTATTATTATTATAGAAAGAAACTTGTACACCAGCACCTCCTTCTGGGAGACTTTATGTTGCATCTTGGAAATAAATGTGACCTCACAATAATGAAATTGTACATTACCGCCTCTTTGTGGAGGTTCTGTTATATTGTGTATAGCACATAATATCAGAAGAAATGTGCACAAGCCCTCGTGAAGTCTTCGTCATGTCCTGTAACCCACGGTGGGATCAGATCTGGTCACACAACTGATTAAATGTGACATTTATTACATGTAAAATATCCATTAACGCCCCCTTGTGGAGGTTTTGTTATATTATTGTTATAAGCACATACATAAACAATTTTAAAAGCACATAATAATATAGAAAGTGGTGTATAAAAGTGCTTGTGGAGTTTTTGTCCTGTCCTGTAACCCACAGTGGGACCAGATCGGTTATAATTAAATACCGTGTGTGTGTGTAGAGCTTCCTGTTGTCCTGTAACCCCGCCGTCATCCTGGATCAGGTGGAGGACAGCATGAGGACCGGCGAGCTGGCCGGGATCCCGTCTCAGGTCCACGTCCTTCTCGCTACATTGATCCAAACTCCGATGGTTCAAACTCCGGCTCCCGGCGGTACTAATCATCCTCCTCTTCCTCCTCCGCCACAGATCCGTGACACGGTCCTGACGTTCCTGTTCCTGAACGGTCGTCACCAGGACCTGATGATGATGGAGCACCTGCGGCCGCTGATGAAGCACCTGGTCATGAAGGCTCAGAACCACCAGGTGGAGCAGCTGCTCCGGTCTCTGCTGAGCCACGGCAGGTCAGCACGGAGCCTTCCACCACAACCTCACAGCGCAGAACCTTCCACCACAACCTCACAGCGTGTGACCTTCCACCACAACCTCACAGCGCAGAACCTTCCACCACAACCTCACAGCGTGTGACCTTCCACCACAACCTCACAG
>JAOTRQ010102461.1:0-10125 GCA_028565875.1 Hoplisoma paleatum | reverse complement strand
GGTCAGTCACGTGTGAGTCGGGTCAGTCACTTCTGAGTCGGGTCAGTCACGTCTGATACGGGTCAGTCACGTGTGAGTCGGGTCAGTCACGTGTAAGTCGGGTCAGTCACGTGTGAGTCGGGTCAGTCACGTTTGAGTCGGGTCAGTCACGTCTGAGTCGGGTCAGTCACGTGTGAGTCGGGTCAGTCACGTCTGAGTCGGGTCAGTCACGTGTGAGTCGGGTCAGTCACGTGTGAGTCGGGTCAGTCACTTCTGAGTCGGGTCAGTCACGTCTGAGTCGGGTCAGTCACATGTGAGTTGGGTCAGTCACGTGTGAGTCGGGTCAGTCACTTCTGAGTCGGGTCAGTCACGTCTGAGTCGGGTCAGTCACGTCTGAGTCGGGTCAGTCACGCCTAAGTCGGGTCAGTCACGTGAGTGTTTTCTATGATCTTGCCGCTCCCACTCGTTCAGTTCCTCCCTGAGCCGAATCATCACACACAAAATAACCGTAAACGCCGGATTGCAAGTTATAACTCAACATTGAACACGCAGGTAAGCACACAGTCACCAGAGAAGCCAAATATGATCTAAAATAAACGGACGGATTTGCATCGGACGGACGTTATTCGTTAATACTAATCTCTGCTATTAAAGTAAACATTCCATACAGCGGCGAGCGAGTCCTTTCTAAGCTCACGGCGTGATCCTTTAGCGCCCCCCCCCTCTCCCCGGAGCGGCTGTATTCTGTTTGTCGGCGTTTATCCGGTCCTGAATGGTGGCTGGAAACAAAATCCGTGCGCGTGAGTTCTAAACGCTGGCACCTAGGCGAGTATGCTAATGATATTTCTTCAGGATTTATGCCGGCTTAGTCTGGCCTCGACTCTCCGATGACATCGGTCAACACGGTGCGATGCCCTTGACGAAAAGCCCCGGCGCACACGTGCGTGCAGGCAGGCGATGGAGACGCTTTGGATTCAGCTGCATGAAAGAACGACTGTTTCATAATGAATCGTCTTTATTAGGAACCCCGGTGTGTGTTTTTTCTACAGGACGCGGCGCGCGATCAATGATTAATGCTCAGCCGCGCGTTCTTATTACCGTCAACGACAAACGCTGATGAATAAAACTTCAATCGCCCAGCAGCCGAACGTAATACTACCGATACCAGAAGCCTGATGTTGATAATGAGCCCGATCGAGTCCGTGTGTTACGGACGATCGGTATCAGGACAGCGTACCGGAGTGCCGGAAGGAAACCCACGCTGACACAGAGGCGACAGTGCTGAACCACTAAGCCACCGTGCCGCCAAATAATATTTAGTTCAGCTAAAACTCTTATTTACAGCTGTGTACGTGTGTGTGTGTGTGTGTATATATATATATGATTTGTTTATTTCCATTTTACTTCGGCACGGGTCGTGAGCGCTCTCAGGAATAATCCGGTCGAGTTAATCGGGGTGCGATGCCGCATCTCTAATGTCGCCTTGATATCCGTACGTGAGCGTTTCGGCGTATCGACGCCGTGCTGGAGACGATCCTGACACGTGTGACCAACCGGATCCACTCCTGTTCACCTCAAGGTCACGACAACCTATGTGTGTGTGTGTGTGTGTGTGTGTGTGTGTGTGTGTGTGTGTGAATACCTGTAAATAAAGTATGTCGTGATCAGGCCGTTTGGTTTACGCGGGGCCTCCCAGGAAACGTCAACCACCGTGGATCCAGACACACGGAGCCCCGGAGGATCCTGGCCCATGGGAGCTGCTTCAGACGTCCGGGTAGTGACGCCCTGTCCTACACCACAACCATCTACAAAGATCGAAGTAAAGACGCCGAATATCAGTTCCTCTGATTGGTCTGGTCCTGCAGCCCAGGTTTAATACAGTGAGTATAAAACCAGTCATGACACTTTTATTGCTTATAGTCACTAATACACAAATACGGTCATCGTAAAATGACTAGACAACCGTCCGAAGCACCTAAAATCACGTTAGCGTGCAAGAAATAAGAATAAAAGCAGATTAAAATCATAATAAAGGACACACACTAGTTAGACGTTGTCAATTGTGTTTCCCAAGATTGTTTTATATTCTGATTAGTTTAGACGCGCTCGGTTTATTTATCTCTTCATTCGTGACCTCGTATGCGCTGTATTTTACCCCCCAAAGCTCTGGAGACGAGTTTATATTAATAATAATAACATACATGCTTTTTCCACTCCTGTCGTGTCTCCTGGAACAAATTGACGATGATGGTTCAGATCTAACTGTGCACGAAGAAGAATCGCTGCTCTACGGTAATAACGGTCATTTCGTCTGTCGAGAGTTTTGTTTCGTTGAGAAGTGTCGAGTCTGTTGTTACCCGTTTGGCAGGCCTGCACTCTGACGTCGTAGGCGGTGTACGGGTCGAGTCCGTCCAGCAGGAGGGAGCGGTGTGGGCCGGCGGGCCGGGCGAGAGGCCGTTCTGTACCGGCATTCAGGAGCACGTCGTACTCCAGTGGCAGGCTCGTGTTGTACACGCCTGTGAGGGACGGAGGGGGGGGGGGGGGGGGACAAACAATAGGTAATAATATTATATATATATACATTTATATAGTTTATTATTATCTTCCCTTATAAGTACTGATTTAACTGTGTTGTTTAATGATGATGCTGAAGCCTTCATTTCATTGAAGGGACCTCCTAAAGGGACCAATGAAGTTCCTTCCTGCCATCCATCCATTCATCAAACCATCCATCCTTCCATCCAACAAACCAACCTTCCATCCATCCATCCAACAAACCAACCTTCCATCCATCTATCCTTCCAACCATTAATCCATCCATCCAACCAACCATTCATCAAACCGTCCATCCATCCATCCAACCAACCATTCATCAAACCATCCATCCATCCATTCATCAAACCAACCATCCATCCATCTATCCTTCCAACCATTAATCCATCCATCCATCCTTCCATCCAACCAACCATTCATCAAACCATCCATCCATGCATCCTCCCATTCAACCATCCATCCATTCATCAAACCAACCTTCCATCCATCCTTCCATCCAACCAACCATCAAAGCATCCATCAAACCATCCATCCTTTTATCAATCCATCCATCCATCATTCCATCCATCCTTCCATCCAACCATCCATCCAACAAACCAACCTTCCATCCATCCATCCATCAAACCATTCATCAAACCATCCATCCATCCAACCATTAAACCATCCATCCTCCCATCCATCCATTCAACCATCCAATCAACCAACTATTAAACCAACCTTCCATCCATCCATCCATCAAACCATCCATCCAACAAACCAACCTTCCATCCATCCATCCAACCATTCATCAAACCATCCATCCATCCATCCTTTCAACCATTAAACCATCCATCCATCCAACCAACCATTTATTAAACCATCCATCCTCCGATCCAACCATCCATCCAACCATCCATCCATTCAACCATCCAATCAACCAACCATTAAACCATCCATCCATCCATCAGTGCATATTTATAAAACACACCAGGGGGCAGCAGTGATCACGCAGTTTGGAGGGGTTCGGTAACACTTCAGTTCATGACCTGTCGTCTCTCGGAATCGAACCGACGACCTCCCGATCACAAGCTCGATCTGCCTCGTGAGTTTGAGGTGCAATGTCGAATCGTCTCTATAAAGCAGCTCCACAGGTTAGTTTTTATACAGCCGCTTATTCCTCTCCATCTCCAACCGGACGCGTGTCGAGCGTAAGAGCTGTACGTTCCGAGAGGGGCCCGATTTCACGTTCACAGACATGTCGACACGAGCACCTAACACCCGCCACGACAGATTTCCAGAGCCCGGGCCCGAGGAGGCACGTTAAAATTCCCATCAGCGGCTCCTTTCATAATTTACAGCAACTAGAGGCTGATAGGTCATCCAACATTCATGAGGTTGCCGATGTATTCCTAGCGACCTGATTATCTTTACAAATGAAAAAGTTAAATTATTCAACTTCCTTCATTGGCGCCTCGGTCTTCCGACTGGCGCGCGAAGCGAGCCGGCGGATGGATTAAGCGCCACTTTGATCAGGGGCCCCCGGTCTGCCAGAGAGGTTCAATCGCACAGGTCCGTAAGTTCTATTATTTACAGCTAATCACGGACTTTGGACTTTTCTCCCGCTTTCAACTCGAATGAGAGTATAATAAGAAGTAATGGCGCGGCGGAACAGAAAAAGGAAAGTGCCATCAGATCCTATCCATCAAGCGCCCGGGGCGTCTGGCCCCGGCTCCGAAGCGCAGAAGCCCGGGTCTCGCGTCCGTACCTAACCAAGCGTGAGAGACGACGATTTGAAGCCTCGCGACGTAAAAGAAAAAAAAAAGAAATCGATAAATAAACCGCTCTATGGAAATGTTTTCCATCGCCGTCTGGGCTATTTAAGGTCTCTTAGGGCGTAATTGAGGTTCCGAGTGGGTTCCTCTTATTGGGACGGTTAATGAGACGGCGGTAACAATAACAGAAGACGGACTCGTCTGTATGCAGGGTGGACGGTGTCCTGAAAACGCGCACCAGGTCTGACTAGAAGAACAGAGTGTGGGTGGGTGGGTGGAGGTGTGGGGTTGTTGGTGATAGGAAGGAGGGCGGCTGTTTGTTTACTGGCTTATTTGTTTGTGCTTATGCTCGCCGGGTGGCCTGGCAGCAACCGCGACGCTCGGCGGGGCCCCGCAGATGGTCCCACCGCTGCCCGTCATCGCAAACAGACACTGATTGATCTGTGGAGGCTCGGCGGTGGAGGAACCGGGAACCAGGCAAGGACACGAAATTACAGGTTCAAGGTCGACAGACGGGTGCACAAACATACCAAAAAGAAAGAAGAAGTAATTCGTTAATCAATGAGTGGAGAAACGTAATGATAAATTTACGTTAATTTACGTAATTTACGATAAAACCATGGTGTTTATGGTTACATCTCTATATTGAACAAATCATCACCTGTTTTCATTCTAAAAGAAGTTTAATTATTTAAAAAAAGCTTATTAATAAATTCCTCCACGTGTCCACGAGACGAATCTTGTGTTAAACTTCACGCTGGAATCGAAGCGTCAGGCTCATTGATTCTCTGTTGGATCCGAACCAGTTACGGTTCCGGCATAACAATCCTGGACTCGTAAATCCTGGGCGGCCGGGGCGGTGGAATCGGCGCTGAGTGATGGCTGAACAGAAGATGCTCGGCGTGTTACCTGGGAGTGACCAGGCGACAAAGACGGAGCGTGGACCCAGGACGCTGACGTTGTGTGGAGGAGGGATGTTCTCCGGGGAGGCGGCCGAGGTCCGGATGATGTACGGGCTGCTCCTGCTGCTGCCGGCCTCCAGCTCGTACATGTACCTACGGAAGGGTTCAAACTTCCTTTCAGTGACGGCATGGAGAACAGGGCTGCTGAAGTTTACGGGGCCCGCGGGGCCAAAGCTTTGTGCCTTTCCAAACAAACAAACGAACGAAAGAAAAACGGGTCGAGTTTGCTTTCAACTCTTGTTTAAATGGCTTTAACTTCAGCTGCAATACACTGACTGACCACACATTTTACATGACAAAGTAAAGATGAGACGGGGGCACTGTGGAGCTCCGAACGGCAACGATGGTTCAGCAGTGAGTTGCCAGATTGTGTCGTTTAACTGCAGGTGGTGCAAAAAAAAAAAACCTCAACAACTTATTGTTTAGTAAATAAAACAGTGATAAAATTTTCTTTTGGCATATCCAACCCAGTCGAACAGTTTTACTAACAGGTTATTATTAGTTTTGATTGGTAACAATAGTTGTAACCCTGGCAACACGGGCAGGACTGTAAATGACGGAGCAGACAGATTTTACTTTCTGTTATAAAAGATAATTAAATATTTTTTTCTTTGCTTATTATTACACTACTAAATGAGAAATAATTTATCAAAAATGTATCTTTAAATCAAACTAGCTTTAAAAAAATTATTTTAATTATCATCAGTTTATTGTTATTAGCATTAAAAGCTAATTAAGATGAAAAGATTATACAATAGTATTGTTTTTTTTTTGGTTCTTTACAAATTGGCCTTTGGTATAAATGAAGCATGACGCCACCAGGCCAAGAGGCGTAATATTGTGACATCATAATGCAAACATAAAGCAAACACATTTATTAATCTGGTTGGCATCGTAATTCTTCCGTCGAGGCCAATAAATGGCATCAGAAGTTCTCTAAACAAGCCCGAGACGGCGATAAAACCCAACGCTTTGGTAATATTTATCACCGCCGTCTCTGCAAAACACTCCAGCGTAAAATCGTCTTGTTAATTCGACTTCATCAGCAGAGCTTACGGCTCCCGGGTGGATCGATGAAGGGTGATGCTATTAAACAGATGACGGCGTTAATGCAATGCTGATCAGCGCCGCTGCCGCTGCCGCCGCGATCTTTCACAGCCTGATGGATACCCTCGCGGCCTGCACGCATATGAATACAGAGTGGCGACGGCGGCGTGTATTAATCCCGCCGGCGCGGGTTATAAAACACCCAGAAGAAAAAAGCTCTTTAGAGACACACGTGACTTCACAAGATAAATTCGGCTTTTAAACGCCGAGGGGTCTCCGTCTGCAGACCCCCGACGTAAAGTGGACGGAGGCGGCGGCCGCGGAGGCTTTAAATTTGCCATCGAGGTGGTGCGCGGCCGCTAATGGCTCCGGCGTTAACTATCGTCTCGCCGCTATCCCTTTAAGACAAGGCCATCAGATCTCGCGCAGCGTCGATTTGTCACCCGCCGACGTCTCACACGCGTTTTCCGGCCGAACCACGGCGGGTCACGCGGTAATAAAAGACGGTTACGTGTCGGGAGTTAAAGCTCACTGCAGCTGCTAAATCACGCGTGAGAATTGAGGGAATAAAATGCGTACACACTTCAATCCAGGGTTTGTTTTGAAGTGTTTGGGCGACACACACACACACACACTCATACATACACACACTCTCATGTATATTAAAAAAGACCAAGACATCCAAGTGTATCATGTCTCATTTTTATTATTATACTTTGACTGGTTAATAACATGGTTATTAGCGCTTATTACGACTATCGACGGCTGTTATAGCACTGTCCTGGCGCCTCACAGCAAGAAGTTCCGGGTTCGATGACAGGGTCACCCTGTGGGTCCCCAGTCAAAGGTGTGTGTGTGTGTGGGAGGGGGACTTTTTCTCCCCCTGCGGAATAAAACAAACTAAAGGAAACGTCCGTGTAATATTTCGCTCGTCATCCAGACTCTCGACATTGCCGAGCGACTTCGACAGTTAATCAGCACGTTCGTAAATAATCGATGAGCGCGGCTCATACATCCGCCGTGGTTCCCTGCAGCCTCGCCCGCGCTGAACGGAGCGCCTGTTCTCCTCGGCGACACTAAAT
The DNA here is from genome assembly GCA_028565875.1 of Hoplisoma paleatum. NCBI lineage: Eukaryota > Metazoa > Chordata > Actinopteri > Siluriformes > Callichthyidae > Hoplisoma > Hoplisoma paleatum. The sequence continues at coordinate 2,751 of JAOTRQ010102461.1, read as the reverse complement.
TGGGACTAAATCGAAGAAATGAGAGCGTCTGACATCACCGCAAATTAAAATACCACGACAGGCGTTCAGGGACGAGGTATAAAGAGAGAACAGGCGGTGACACGGTGACCCGACGACCCGGAGTTGTCCTGACCGGAGCTCGGCGTGAGCGATCCGGACCACCACGTGAGCGCCGGGGCTCATCTCCGGCCCCAGATAACATAATGAAAACAAACAGATTCATATCGGATCGTAAGCTGCTTATTGGAGTCGGGCGGCCGTTTCAAATATTGACTCACTTTTATTGCATAAACAAAAGCGTCCGAGGGCGCGGCGGCCGCATGTTCCACCATTAGAGGAGCTTGGAGGAGCGTTTCACGATCAAACATGTAAAACGGAATCGGCCGGGCTTAGGCGGCTTGGAATCTGTTCCAACAGATTATCACACGAGGACGATAAACCCCCACACGCTCCCCGTTTCGGGATGGTATGGAATTGGTTCCCGTACGAGTCTTTAATATGTAACGAAAATGTTAGAGGTGGGGGCTGGTGGGGGGTATAATGACACAAAAGTTTGCGATATATATTGTAATATTTTTAAACAAATCTTGCAATCTTTTTAACAATAAGTCAATAAAAAAACGGGAGCCTTCGTGTCCTGGTGGAATGAAACCATGTGGACACTGGGACAGGAGAACATGCAAACTCGGTACAGAAAGCTCCTGGGCTGAGCCGGGAATGGAAACTCCGGGACTTCTCGCTGTACGGTGACACAATAACCACCATGCCGACCGTACGGTATAAAATATAATACAGCTTAAACGTAATTGACTTATAAAAGGTTGAACTCCGTTAAATCTGTTGTTTATATTAATAAAAGATCCTAATTTCCTAATAAGGAATCATAAAAAGAATATTTGATAAGTTAATAACAAATAATTCGTCTTGAATATCTTGTTGCTTAAGCAAATTTGTTTTGCGTACAAAATATTATTGTTGTAAATTGTTGGGTAAAGTGTATCGTTATATAACATTTGTTTGTTTGTTTGGCCTCGTTCAGGGGCCCGACAGTGACAGCCTGGTAGTGAGATTTGAACCGACGACCTTCTGATCTCTTAACCATCAAACACAATTGTTACTTTTGTACATTTATTAAATGCTTTTCTTTAATAACACACTATAGAGTATCAACAGCAGCGATAACGACAGTAAATACAATCTGATCACGACTAGCACCGCCTCTCACCCAATGACAGCAGGGGTCACTGTCGTGCCACACCACACATCAGCTCAGCCTGCGTACCTGGTGTTGGGTTCGAGTCCCGTGTCGATGTAGCGGTTCTCGGCCGGGCGGGCGATGTGGACACTCTCACCGTCCCGCAGGAGTCTGGAGTGAGCGAGGACGCCGTCGGGTTCGGACGTTCGGCTCCAGTAAAGCTCGATGCTCGTGCTGCTGAGCGGAACGTGACGCGGTGAGGACCAGACGTCTACGGCAAAATAAAGGTTTTTTTTACACTTAAAATACAAATATTGTTAATAATATTTCGTTTCATGAGAATATATTAAATGATAAAGACAGTGTTCTATTACTTATAAAGTGCTGTGTCGAATGTTTCAACCATTGTGATCTGGCAACCCTGTTCACTGCAGCATTTCCCAAACGTGATTTTAAATGGTTCATTTCTTTTTTGTCACCCAGTAATAAATGATATTTAATTTGTGATGATTTCGAAATAAACAAACAAACAAAAACACAAACGTAATTATCGAGTAAATGTATTTTTATATCCGTGTCCATGACAATAAACAAATCAAATCAAATCATTCAATAAAAATAGAGATTTAAGAATGTAAACAATCTTTGTAACCCATTTAAATACAAGAATTCAAGTCAACAATTAAGAATGTAAACATGTAACTAAACAAATAAGAATGTAAACAATTAAGAATGTAAACATGTAACTAAACAAATAAGAATGTAAACAATTAAGAATGTAAACATGATTTAACAATTTAAATAGAGGAATTAGTAAAGCAAAAGCTAAAATGTATAAATGATGCAAGACATGTTTTTGTTTACAGTTTGTTTGTTTACTACATGCTTTCATGTGCGTTCCTACAAGTCTAGAGAATAAAACATGAAAGGAGCCGGTGTGTTTAAACGTTTATCCTGGAGCTGGGGTTTTTAAATCAGAGTGCATCGTGGGTACTGACCTCGCAGCGTTCGTCCCGTAGAGGGCTTACTCGCTTCACATCCGGCTGCGGTACAAACACTGAGAACGAAGCTGTAGTCGCTGTGAGGTTCGAGTCCTGGAACACACGCACGCACGCACGCACATGCACACACACACACACGCACAGAGTTTTGACACCAGGATATTACATTTATTGTCACCTTTCTACAGTACTCATACAGGATATGACATCAGAATACGTCGTATAAACTCAAATTATACATTCGCTATGACAAATGAACTAACAAATAAGTCAGAAGGTTCATTGTGTAAAAATTCTGTGACCCGTTTCCACTCCCCTGGTTTGCCCCACCACCTACCCTAGTACACCCCCCCCCCCCACGATTCAGTTTGATTTACAATATTAAGGTCACAATTCGATTTCCTTGTGATATTTTTGTAAATAAGGAAAAAATTTTCTTCTGAAGGCTTAAACAACATGAAACAATGCACATTTCCTTTTAAAAATGCAATTAAAGGTATTCACCAAAAACAGAGGTTTTATTATTGTAAACAAAATGCTCTATTAGACTTTTGT
>JAOTRQ010102441.1:0-10125 GCA_028565875.1 Hoplisoma paleatum | reverse complement strand
TCGACTACTAGTCGATTAGTTGGAGTAAATGACGACCTCTGGTCGACCAACAAAATCCTTGGTCGTGGACAGCCCTAGTTATTATTGTGGTTGTGGATAATATTATTTTTATTATAAGGAACCATAAATAAACTCATGCCTTATTGCCAACCCATGTAATCTTTGGATCTAAACCTCACACGTGAACCTCACAGACTCAGTAGGACGTCGAGGTTTTCCTAGTGAAGTTCAGTATTTCTGCAGTGATTAAGAGCAAAAGTGAAGCAACTAGTTCTCCCAGATCTCCACCTCAGTGGGAGTCCCTGGCACACAAAGTCGTCTCTAAATGCAGCGCTGAACGTTTCACATCGAATCGTGAAACTCTTGTCTACCCTGTCAAGCCACGGCGAGGTGTTTTGCGTGAAGCGCCTCCTCGTTTGTCAAATCGTTCCATGTAACATTGTCATTAGCCACCTGTGTGTGCGGCACTGCCAGACGCTCAACATATCAATTCCTTGCTAGTTTTTTTTTTTTTTTGCCTACGCTGCAGGAGCTCCAGCGGATATTTCTTAAATCCAGGTGAGCGTTAAGTCTTGTCACTTTATCCCCAACACAGCAGAGTCGCCAAATTTTTCGTCTGTCTGGGCACCTGCAGCTGCACTGAACCGACATATCTAGAGTTCTTTTTTTCGTCTAGACTTGAATCATCTCACTGAACACCAAAAGCTATAGCAGCGTTAGTAGCTCTACGGAAGGAAACCTGAAATATATTCCAACCTTAATCCAGATTATAAACCAGCCCTAACAACAACAACAACAACAACTGCATCTTAGTGTTTGAATGTAGCAAATCTCACCTGTCTGGCTTTCTAGTTTAAATTGATTGTTTTACTAGTGCATTAACTTTTCTAGAGTCTTGCTCTTAGTCTAAATCTTTGGAGCAATGCAGACAACATCACAGATGGGTTGCCACTTATTTAAACACAAAAACCCCAAACCCCTGACCTGCTTATCCTGGGAATCAAACACAAGACCTCCTTACTGTGTGGTTTACATAACCTAAACAACACTAATTTTAGCATGTTATTCATTCTCTACTGATGTAAAAAGCAATGCTAAACAACGTCATCACTTGAACAGTGTCGTTTTCTTTTTATAGATCAGCGCCGAGGTCATTTATGCACCGCAAAGTAATTCACCGCAACAACGCCAGAGGGACGTGAAGTTTACGTATGCTTACCCTCCGGTTTTAGTAAGAAAATTAATTGTTGCAGATTTTAGATGATCGATACTGAACAATGAATATTGTTAAATGTTGAATCATGAGCAAAATGTTGTAAACGTTAAGTCACCGCCACATGCAGTGATTGGATATTTTATCTAAACATGTACACGCTATACTGTTTTGATGGTTGTTGTGCCCACACTTATGGGCTACGTCGATACTCTTTACGGTTCATAATGTTCCAACATGTAGTTTTGGAAGTGAACGTCGGGTGATGCAATGATTTTATAAAAGAAGGGTGACATCAACGCTGGGCCCTTGCGTAGCGACGATATTAAATTGACAAAGAACAATAAATTGGCCTTAAAGCTTCACACAAGCTAAGACACTAGCTAATCAGTCCTGACCAAGTCTTCCAAAATGCTGAATCACTCTACCCACAATGCAATACGATTTGCAATACTGGGTTCGTGAAAGTGAACATTATCAAACAAAAAAAATTAAATAAGGAAAATAAAACATTTGTGATTTAAAAAAAATTATATTATTTTATTTCTAAAGAAGTTGCAATTGATTCCAAAAATACTCATCTCTTGTTTAAAACATTGCACACCAGCGCCTTCTGCTGTTTAAAGTGAATATCACTTCATCTTAAACGAATCATCAATGTGAATCGATTCGTACGGATCCTTCCTTAATCGTGACATCCATAGTTGTCAGGATGAAGTGCTGAATAACGAACAACATATGTTTTAATTGACGAGCTCAATCACAGCAGAGATTCAGTATGGAAAATCCTCTCTGCTCTGTCGACCTTCACCCACAGAGCTGTGCACCCCAGTCAGTTTCCTCTGACAGCCGTGGGAGGATCGTGTTACCCACACGAAGTGTGGGGAGGGTAAAACCTCGCACTCAAACAAACCAGAACAGAGAAAATCAGACGGCGCTGATCCACAAGTCAAGAAACACAGAATCGAACGCTGGCTGTACGGATCATTGCTGCGTCTTCTTGGGCTGTCTAATCTTTAACACAAAAAGGTTTTCATACAAGAGTAAAGTAAACCGTTCCGGCATCAGACTTGGGACTAAATTTAGAACTTGTTCCATGTTGCATAAACGTCACAGAGCAGACAGAGTAGCGCTAAAGCCTTAAACATCACTAGGTAGAGGTTATCTCGGGTCATTCCAGACTGAAAACACAAAGTACAGGGGGGATCTTGTCCATACCGAAGATATGCATAGTGGGATTGTCTAATATATAATATATTACATTAATATTTAGATACCGTGAAATGCCTAGTGTGGTGCCAAAATTCCAAGATATCATTTGATTGTTGTTGTGCCAACTGTTGGTGGATTGGTGCAGGAAAAATGATCCTACGCTGTATTTTATCAAGGGTTGGTCTAAGTCCTTTAGCTGCACTGAGGAGTCATTTTAATTCATGAGCTTAGTCAGATATTAGGGATGTAACCTTTCACCACAAATTGATTCAGGAATCAATTCACTTAATGCACATGTCAACTCAATATTTGTGTTTATTGAAGCAGTGTTCACATTAAACAGCAGAGGGCGATGGTGTTATTTAGTGAGTTACTAAGCCAAATTCGGCTTTATTCGAAATACTTTGCACCTAGTTCCAAAATAAAAAAGCAGTTCATTATTTATTAGCATTATTATTTTTATTAATTTTTAAAATTATGTTATCGTGATCTGATCTGATAGTTTCATCAAATTTGGGGGGAAAGTGGATCGTGAACACTATCGTAAATCGTATCACATCGAGAGTGTTAGAAGAACCACCAGAGCTGCAGACCAGACACCAGCTTACATCTCTCGGTTCAGTTCAATCTGTGTCAGGGATAGTGGTATCCACCGGGGGCTCTTAGTACCGAAGGTGGAACCCAGTCGCAAAGCTGTGTAGGTAAGTAGCTGATTTTGAGCTATTTTTGTTAGCTTAGCCGCGTGCCCCACGTTTTGTGTCTCTCACCAGGCTTACATCTGTCGCCCTCGTGTGGCTACTCTCATGAACCAAATTTCGCATGAGGCTAATACTGTTGATGTGTGTGTGCTGATCTATTGTGCTTACTTACAGATCTGTCCGGAACTCAGTGCCGTGTTCTATAGGAACACGCTTTGGAATCTGCAGAGCCGGGTTCACAACTCACTCCATCAACTCCATCACCGCCTTCAATAAGTGTGTTCATTCTCGCTATCCTTTATCTCTGCTTTTAGCTAACAAATGATTTAGTGTAATTCAAATAAAAGAAAAGTTCATGTAATTTGAATTGCAATTTAAAAAATTACTTAAATAAAGCTTGATTATTAATCTCATCATGCATCCTGAGATCTTCTGCTTTTTTCTTTATTTGTGTTTGACTGTGGGTAGTATTTATTGTTACATCCTTATAATTTATTCTGGACAACTGTATTCTATAAACTTAAACCCTCTTCTACAGAGATGGAGACTAGCATTGGAGGTGTCCGTTATTTTAGCTCAATTTTCTCTTTTACTCTTCATGTCATAAATTGCAATTGGTCTTAGAGAGTGTTTCTTCAATGATAAAAAATATAGTTTTATAGATTTGTCCTCTCATATTCCTTGACCTGTAGCTTTTCCAACGGCACTTATCTTCTTCGAAAAGTAAAGTGATGAGAAGGACGAACAGGTCAGGCAGCGGGAGGAAGCAGCTGATACACTTCATTTACCTACACTCAAAAATGAGCCTGAAATCTATCAACCAAGTCTTGGCAAAAGAAAGTGAGGATGAAAATGAAAGAGAGAGGGGGGGAGACAGTGAAAGAAGATTAGTCAGGGATTGAGAAGCGTGCATAATTCATGCAGCAGTTACTAGAGATGATTTTGCACATCTTAAGAGAGAGATCAGAGTCATAATCTCAAATGGGCCCCGATGGAGACCTCAGTGAGCGGGTTCCTCTGGCAGCTGAGCACCCTGGTGATTCACAGCCTGGATCTTGGAGTATTTCCTTCAAATGACACTCCTCCACTGCCTGGCTTAGAACGGCTTGTGTCCCCGTTCCCGCCGGACCGTGCCATGCCAAAGCAGCCACAATAGGATATGCGCTTTCCTAAAAGAACAATTAACCAAGAATAATCCCACAACTCATCCCAGTATTTAATTATTCCTGGTCCCTGGACACTCTTCCTCAATTTACTAAAATAACACACTGTTGAGTTGCATTGTTATGACCTGGGATATATTTTAGCCTTCTCTGCAACCATGCAACCAGTTTCAGTATTGATCCATCCTTGAGGATGACCCATAAATGCTGGACTAAATAGGGTCTGTCAGCAAGGCAACATGACATGTAACTCAGACACTGGTTGAAGGAGCTAGTCTTAGCACCTGAACCCGTAATCCCCCAGAGTTCATCTGTGAGACCGTCTTGATCGCAGCTATGGGATTCACTGCAGTGAGCATGGCTTCAGATACAGTACAAGTCAAAAGTACCAGTCAAATATCTTTTCTTTATTGTACACACCACCAGGCTAGAGTCACTGACCAAGGTAAAGGGTGATGTGCCTACATAATCTCTTGACGTAAACCCATGCTTGTGGGATTTTTGGAAGGGTTGGACTGCAGACTGAAAACAAAATAGTCAACATGTGCTCAGCACCTTTGTAACTTCTTGGAAAACCATTGCAGGTGGTTACCACATGAGAGCACACCACTGGTAACCCACAATCTAACGAGTGTTCCGTCATAGTTTGTATGTGTTCAGTATTATTCTACAATATAAAAAATTATAAAACCTAACAAAACGTTCGACTCGTACTGTACATGTGACAACATGTCTGGGCATGTTTTTAGTTAGTGCTCATGATGTGTATGGACACGTATAACAGCAGGAGTATAATTATTTTATAAATGGAAATGATTGTGTGAGAGTTCATCGGGTTCATTAAAAACAAGACAAGAGCAACTGCTGGGAAGCTTAAATTAAATTCCACCTTCATCATCATCACACAAACTTGACGCAAGCCATGTTGACACCTCTGATTCAATATTTCCTTTACTGGCGTGGGTCTCGTATTACATTCCATATTCTGCCAGTATTCCATCAAAACAAACACAATGATGCGCTTTATCTATTCACGCTAACATTTGTGCAGAACATAATGGATAAACCGGTTCTCTGGTTCTTGGTTCCTCCTGGAAATGATCTATTTCAGTCATCTGATATGTTGTTACCCTTGGCAATCATATAATAAACGGGAAGGTAAATAACACTATCAGTGCCACAAAGAACTTTGAGCACACTTTCCTGATAGAAATGCTAACAGCCTAAAATAACCTAGTTTCTATTTCCCACAGTTATCATTACTGGAGGGACTGCAGAGCTCAGAATGCACCATATTTCGAATAAAATGAGATAGAAACAGAATGTACACATACATGTGTACAGTGGGTGGCATGGTGGCTAAGCACTAGCACGGTCACCTCTGGGTTTAATCAGTAGGTACTCACTGGGTATGACGGTTTACTTCCAGTGTTTGAAAAAATGCAGTCAGGTTAATGGCACTAAAATGTCCTAACCAATAGGATGCATAAATCGGTGTCAATGTCAATCTCAAGCCAAGATAAATAGGGAAGACTGCGTGAGGAAGGGCAGCGGGTATAAACATTATGCCGAAACAATAGAAATTAGAATACTTTTTTCACCACTGTGCTTTTTACACACACAGGAATTATTCCGTCGTATTTAACCCACTCATCAGTGCAGTGAAACACACATTTACACTAGGTGGCAACAGTGAGTTCACATTCACGGTAAAGTGGGCAGCCCAAGCCGTTAAGAGTTTGGTGCCTTGCTCAAGGGCACTTCAGTCATGAACTGTTGACTTTCTGAATCGAATCGGCAACCTCAGTTAAACAGCCGAACTGTCTGATTTACATATACAAGTTTACAATACAAATCCCGGCTTCATTATATGTCGTTATAAGAGGTCCCTGAGCAGACAGAGTAGAGGTCTTGTTCAAGGGCCAAAGAATGATACTTGGCACTAGGTGTGTTGCTGTTATTAACACTGTTTGGACCAGTCTACGGCATAGATTGTATCGCAACATATGGTGCTTAGTTAAAAACTTAGTTAAAAAGTACTAGACTAGTAACTGAAAGTCAAACATCTGCCAGGTTGCCACAGTCGGGCCCTTAAGCAAGCTCTTTACCCATAACACCTTCTTAATCTTTTTTTTTTTCATAAAAAATGGCATAATACAAAAACAACAATCCACAGCATAAATTGTGTCATTAGCATGTGGACGCTGCTGCCGCTGCGATTGAAATCATCTGGTTTCTCAGCTAATAGTCCCGCTCGAGACATCGTCTATTTTATGACGGCTCTATCATTATTGACGAACTTCACACTTTCCGCTTTTCAATACAAGAGTTTCTGGAGTGAAAAGAAGCAGCCAATAACAAGTTCATCCGATTCGATTGCTTGCTAATTAGTGTAGCTGGCTGCTCAGTACATGGTAATGGAATCCAAGGATTCATCGACTCTTTGCGCTGTGTTTAAAGTCGGCAAATTACTCTGGGCTCAGGTTACTGTGGGCAGAATCAAGATTTCATTGAAGATGGAGAATGGGAGCGTAAGAACAGCCTGCAGATCGTGGTGAATAAACACCTGGTCCACAGCAAAACAAATCGATCGACAATGCTGGTTGTCTTTTTGATACTCATTCGGGTGATATATTTGTTAACTTCGAATAAATAATCCACCACAAACTTGGAAGAAAGAAGTCATTGATATCTAATAAAAATTAAAGGCGGTGGGTTTCCTCCGGGTACTCCGGTTTCCTCCCACAGTCCAAAAACAAGCACTAGGTTGATCGGAAATGTGTCCGTAGTCACACACAAGATCCCTGTAGAGATACAGGGTTGGGGAAAGACCTGGCAACCTACCCCATAATATGTAATTGCCGAGATACTCTGGGGATTGGTAACGGTCCACAGAGTAACCCAGGGTCGAATTCGACTGAAGGGTAAAATAGATAGAATGAAAATTAATACCACTATTACTCTAGTCATGCTGTGAAATGACATTTATTGACATTCATAGCCCACCTACATACCCATAGATGCTGAATAACTGGAGCAGTCTTGGCCTGGTAGTTAAAGTACTGGGCTTGAGTTCGGTAGGTTGCCGGTTTGATTCCAAGAGTCGAAAGGTCATGACTGAAGTGCCTTTGAGCGTGACCCCTAATCCGTATCAGCTCCCCGGGGGTCATGGCTAGGGCTGGCCAATGTGCTATGTGCCAGTGTGTGTTCACTAGGAAGTGCAAATGTGTGTTTTACTACACTCATTAGGTTAAATGTGAAGGAATAATTCTGATTATATATTCTACATGATATGAGGAGGCACATGACCAACGACTAACCTGTTGTTCAAATAAGGGTGGCTAATAAAAAAGTCTCTCGTTACTGATGCAGTTATAACCTTTTGTTGACCGATGGCGCTTAGGCAGAAGCGAAGAACAGGTGAGCAGATCAGGGTGTGGCTCTCCATACACAGTGCTGATTATTATTATATGTACTAAGTCAAGTGTTGTGTGTGACCAAAAGCATGCTGTGTTATAAATATTTATTTGCTTCAAACAGCAGAGGGCGCTGCTACTATTGACTGTACTATGCAAAATTAGACTCGATTCAAAATAGTTTTGCATAGTTTGTGCCTACCATTATTTAAATAAATAAAAGACATTCACAAATATAAAATAGTACTAATTTAGATATAAAACAAACATATTTATAAATATTTAATATATTATAAATGTTAATACGATGTTCATTTTCATTTTATGTTGTTTAACTAAAATAAAAATATATTTTGTATATTTATATAAATAGTTTTAATAGTCTCATTATCTAGACATAATTCATGCTAAACTTTAAAACAGAATGTCCTCTTACACTGGCCATGTAACAGCTGGTATAGGTTGTCAGTCCCAGACACCGTCTCTCAGTCTGTTGACATATCCCACAATGCATCAGCAGAAGTGCTCTGGGGCCAACAGACCTCCTCCGCATAGCTTTAATCTTGCCTGGTGACCTGACAGAAGCAGCAGCTCTGGCTTTAGGTCCTTTGATGCACAGAGCTCCATTAGCAATCACAGCTAAGCCAGACCCCCTCACCCCCCCCCCACACACACACACCTATCCTTCCTCCGATTCTAATCGAACAATAACTAAGGGTGGATAAAACCCGGAATTGTCTCTACAGGCTGATAGCTACTCAATCTCGGATGCTAAGCATGGTGACACTCGCCGAAACAACGGGCACAACAAACGGCAGCTTTCTGTGAAGCATCTCAAGCTGCACCTGTGAATAATTCGCTCCCTCTCCTTCATCTCATCCCGTAACAGCTGCCGCCGTCGTATCGTGTGTCCACCCACCGCTCCCTCCCATCACTACGAGAGCCCTTTCTCTGCTTATACAATCACCAAAGCAGTTCCCGTCTCCGGCAGTCGAAACTTCAGGGAATCCCAGCCGAGCATAGTCGAGATCGTACCATTCCCAATTTATGAGACGTATCGGCTGTTTATTCCCCCGGATTGAAGAACTAGTCCAAACTACTCTGTCATGAAGTTTACTCTCTTGATATCTGCGTTGCACATCATCAAACACACGTGTCTTTTTGCGCTGCCGCAGTTGAACTAGCATGACAGCATCTGCGGCGCAGTCGTTGCTGCTGTGCGTGTTAGGAGAAAGTCGAGCAGATTACGACACCCGAGTGACAGATAGATAAACAAACAGGGTCATTCAATGTTTACACCCTGCTGAGTCAAATTTATATTCCCAAACATGAGCCTCATATTAATATCAGGGTGACATGCAGTGAGCTTGAAGAACCTTGACAGATCATAACAAAAACGCACACACACACACACACACACACACACACACACACACACACACACACACACACACACACACACAAACAGACAGACAAACACACTTATGGCCAGATGGCTACTACACATGGCAATTTATTCAAATGAATGCACCATCCAGATGCAGAAACTTTTCGGATGTACCTACATTAATGCATTCGGTACAGATGTGGGGCACTGTCGCCTCACAACAAGAAGGTCCCAGTTTTGATACCCAGGAGGAGCGTGGAGTGTTAAATGTCTACTTGCATGGAGAGGTGCAAAGAGCTACCGAGTTTGTAATATCGTATTAGGTTTAAAACCAGAACCCTCTGCATGCTGGGATTTAATCAGACCACGCAAAACATTGGGTTGGTGTCCGATGTGTCCATTGTTTCCAGGTGGCAATGGATCTACAGAGACCCTGACCTCAATAATATTATTTTGGCCTGGACTACAAACTTCTAAATGTATGTTTATTTTAAATGTAAGTTGAATGAAAACCCATCGTGAGGTATATAGGGCACACACCAAATAAAAAGACAATAGGCGTGATCAGCAAAAAAACAAGCACTACATGAAATGCACAGTATGGGACATTGGAAGCATGCTGGGTAGAGCTTTGGGCTATTAGACAAAAGGTTACCTGGTCAAATTTAGACTCTGTATGTAACCACTGTCTGACCATGAACTCTAAGCCCAGCTTCAAAACAAGTAAAGATATATGGGGTAAGATTGTTTGTATTATTTGTACATGATTACGTGTTCCACAGACCCTCAAGTAAAATGAATGACACTGATTATATCTTACTCATGGGACCTGTTAGTGGGTGGAATTTATCAAACAACAAGTGACCTTTTTACCGTCATATTTGATGTTAGAAACAAATGCGAAGTAGTAAAGAGTCGAATTGTAATGGCTAGACAAAAGGGGTCAGAGCAGTTCCAAAACTACAGTTTTAAGTATCTACTATAGTCAGTGTCATGGGTAGCCAAGGCTCATTGATGTACATGAGAAGCTACTATT